>JFZS01000034.1:0-129897 GCA_000709145.1 Balansia obtecta B249
CCGAATGACGGCAATCTACGGACGTACGGAGTAGAAACACACCTTTTTTTTTTTTTTTTTTTTTGGAGGAAAACCGTTGGATCTAAGCCAGACAGGTGATAAAGACCCTGACCCTGGCATGTGAAAACCGGACGACGGTGACATTCTATTCCAGCTAAGCCGGAGGATGGAGGGTGATTTATCCCTGTGGAAATCTCTGAAGAGACAATGGAATATTCTGTTTCAGCTCTGCTGGAGGATGTCTCTGTATGCCAAGACGGCACACATTTTATGTTAGGGCAGCATTGGTTCGTTTGATTGTTTTGCATCCCCTCACTTATAGAGCAGGTTATCCAACTTGATAAGCGCTCCCGATAGAAGAGCGATTTGCAGCATCAATGTCATTGTCGCGGAGAGAATGTTACTATGACCTACCGAGTGTCTGTGCCGTTGGCAGTGCCTCTGCCTACTCCGTACCCTACCATCAGATATCTCGTGCTTTGCTTTGAGGATATTCGTGCATCACCGACTCCGCTGACTAAGAAGTTATCTTGAATGGCCGCGAGAGATCAAGATTCGGCGTGTTGCAAGGCTCGGCGCAGGTAATACTCCGTGCTCCGTAGCAAAATCAGCAAGAGCCATCATGTGATTGCGACACAGGAAGGTACGTAATTACGTTACATCGTCTGTACAGGCAAATCCGTATGCCGACTCGTCTGTGTATGATGTACTTATTGTGTCATTCGCCTGAAGGACCATGGGCTAGGGGTAGCGGCTAGGGCAGGACAGGAAGGAGTGTAGGAAAGAGGGCACGAGCGAAGAAGGAAGCAGCGACCAGCTGAAGAACGGGGCTAGCCCCGAAGAAGCAATTCTTATCCAGATAAGCAGCCCTCATTGGTCATACATGACTCAGGCGCAAGTTCCAGCCGTGGTTGTGATCAGATCCTCTGGGCCCTTGATACCGACCGGTCAATGCTTTGCAATTTTACTCCGTACTCTGCGCTCCGCTTGTACATACGAACATTCAGTCCAACCCCTGTGTCACTAACTATCCGTATCTAGCACGTAGATGATGGTATTGGCAGGTCCGAAGGCACGGTAAACCCTCCCGTTCGTCTGCAGCGGCCACAATCAACCAGTTAGGCACGGTTTCCGAGCTCTTTAGCTGCGCTCTCTTCTTCTATGACCATCTCACCCATCGCTACTAGCTGACGTCGTGAATCCCTTGGCTGCTGAGACGGGATTCCACAGCTTCATGGTTTGTTCATGATTCGTTCGCGAATGGTTCATTCATCACCGTGTTAAAGCCCGGTTGACCACATGTCGGCAGCCTCACAGAGGCGATAGCCCCTCCCCAAGAGGACTGGCGATCCCGAGCTTGGCTGCGTAAGTGGGCGTAATAATAAAGTTTGTCTGTGGTGAATCCACGCAGCGTTCCACCGCGTGGTTAAGGCAGGCAAGGGGATGACAATGTCAGCAATGGCGGGCCGATCGGGAGGAAAAAACGAAATGTTGAGTGATGAATGTTGATTCGGAATCAAACAAGGTCAAGTCAAAGTGACTGAACCCAATTTCTTGTGCCTGCCGCAGTCGCCTTCACGTTCACCAGCACCGACAGATTCGTGTTGCGGTTAGTAGGGAAGGTGACAGATTCGTGTCGTGGTTAGTAGGGAAGGAGCGGCACGCGGATCGGGAAAGCAGGACATCAATCATCATTTTTTTTTGCCCACTCGTCCGCCTTATCCTCAAACACCATACCGCTGGTAGTCAATGACGTGATGCCGTCGATCCCCGTGCAATTCGTTGACATGCATCTCCTAGACCTCGTCCAGGTTTACTTATTGACCTCCCTCTGTACTGAGCCCCGGGAATCACAGATTACGATATAAGAACTCAATGCCGCTCAATTCTGCGGCAGGGTCCACTTATTTCCCTTCCAGACTGGCATGCACACACAACCTGATGCCAGTGGCGAGAAGGGAACAAGTCGTTTGCTCGTGAGGCTGAAGACAGCCCAGCAATGCTAAGGAGTGTATCAAGACCATAAACGTTCACATACAGCGATACGGTCGTCTCACCATTACATTCTTACCCGAAACAAATAAGCGGCCCCCGATTTCAACACGATGACGCTCTCTCATTTCGCTTTTAAACACGATCAAGACTAGAACAAGCAGATTTATGATCCATCAGCAATGTTTGTAGCGGCACAGATTTGACCCAAGTTCACGCCATGTTGACGGTCAACTTCGATACCACTTTCAGCCCTGCTTTAGGTAAAGGCAATAATCTACATGGCTAGATTATTACACGTTATTTGGATTTAGAAGTTTAATCCATGCCCACTTGTCTGCACGCATTGTGACAATTTGATTGACAGAATTCGGATATTGATAGGGCTAAGTCGGCTTTTTTTTTTTTTTTTTTCTAAAAAGAGCGAGTACGCGTGTAAGTCCTGTTCGAGTTCTCAACCAAACCTGTATAATTACGCTGGTGTTGACAATCTTGCGGCAGTGACTTGGTGCAAATTCCAGAGATGGCACAACGTCACCTGCTAACTCGGTTCTATTGTTAATCTGAACAAACCATGTAGTGCTGATGAAGCAGCCTAAGAACACAGATCCTCCTTGACACATTTAGAACTATAAGGTGGCTCACGGGACACCAGAGCACATAGGGACAAGTGTGAGGTGCCAAGACTGATCAACTTGAAGGCTCAGGAGCAGCGATAGGGTCTGGAGCGAAAAGGCGTTGACTTGCGAGCTATAATATTACAGATTGGAGGCTGACGGGGATAAAATGCTGTCAGTTCCACTTCTCACGCGCCGAATTAATACTAACGGCTACCCCGAGCCGCAGCCTGACGAACCGAGAAAGCCATATTATCGAAAAAGCAAACGGCGCTCAAGAAGTTAGACAACCAAAGAAGCTCGACTTTAGTGCCCCGTCGGACTCATCGTATGATGAAGACGTCTAACGACGATGGGACGGAGATCCGTCCATTACCGTGTGATTCAGTACCGCATCTTTCTGTGGTTGTGGTGTCTTGGTGTCACCCTGCGCCTGTTGGTTGGTCGCGTCGTTCATGCGGCTGACTGTCGGGACACACACTGACAACACACACACGACGCACGCACGCACACACACACACACACACGCCCCCTGCCTGAGGGGCGGGGCGCCTCTTTGCCTCATGTCCAGCTACATCATCAACCTGAAGGAAGCAAGCAAGCATCAAAGCCCTAATTATACCCAACACCTACAGGGCCAAGTCCAGGCTAGCACAGATCTGGACAGGCCCTCCCTGGTCGCATGCTGCTCTGGACCGAAAGGTGGGCGTCGCCCAATCAGACACTGCAGTTCTACTAGTTCGTCGCCTCAAGTCCTGTTTGGATATCTAGAGCCTTGTTAGCAGCCCTTTTGTCGATATGACTGGGAGTGTGGCCGACAAGGCAAATTAGTTGTTTAGCCTCCTCCTATACATTGACCGGCTCCTATAAGCCCTTAACAGTCGACCTGAAGCATTTTCTCATGAACGTGCTATCCGTTTGCGCTGCTCCTAGACTGGCCGGAAGCAACCACCGGCAAGAGGAGTCCAACAACATGTATTTGCAGTTGCTAAGTTTTCCTCTTCGCTCTCTCCTCTCTCTTCAACTTCCCCAGTAGGAAACTAGATAGACAGGTCTAATTTTTCGGCTTGCCAATTCTGCAGGTATCTTGCGACTCGCTGCACATTGCCACGCCTGCCGAACATCCTTCCTGTCACCATCCATCAGCCCAGCCCCCCCCCCCCCCCCCTGACATGCGAATGTCTCTCATTCCTCTGTGCCCTGTGGCCAGAGACTCTCGAAACCGAGTTCTTGGATTTGAACCACCGTCTGCACCCCAGTCCATCTTCGGTCGCCCCCGGACCAGTCCGTTGCGGGCGCTAGGCTGCTCGGTCTGCGCCTCCCTTCCAGAATCGGATGGCAGGTATAAAGCTAGTGTGATAAATGTTATTTTGACATATACAGAGCGAATACTCATACGTACTTGTTCTAGAACAGCATCTCTAATTTCTCATCCTCAACCCCATGAAAAAAAATTCGCAGGCAAACGTCAATTTTTTATTCTCTTGGAAGAATTCCAACATCCCTCCACGCTCTAGATACTCGTCTGCTAATAGCCATTTCTCCCTAACTCCTTATCATGTGCACCTGCAAGTAAAGCTCGGTTGTTCCCACGTCATCATAAGCACCCTTGCGACAGTCTTTTTCACTTGTCAGAAAGGGGAAGAGATTCAAGCGAAAGAGAGAAAGAAAGAAATATCAAACAAGAGAAGGGGAAAAGGGAACCAGAGGTTCAGCGTCTTGAGTGACTACAAGACTCTAGGTAACGCTCAGATTCGATATGCAGCGGCAGTTTCAGCATGTAAGTAATCCTGTGGTGCCTTGACATATACTCTGAAAAGGCTCAAAATTAAAGTGCTGATCCCGTTTCGGTTTCTACAGCCGTTCCAAGAAGGTGAATATGACATCATGACATGGTACCCCAAATACAAATCATGCCACCAGTTCTTTGTGAACTACGCTCAGCATACTGAACCGGTTCAAGCCGTCGCCGCAAGAATAAACATCCGGCTGCCGTTCGAGAAAGCAGCATTCGCCGGGCCTACTCCAGCACTTGCCAACACGCTGGTACCGTACATTAGACGTCTGGTGGTCACAGGCTTCGACAACCCGGCGACCCTATATGGCTTCTTCGGCGACGACTGGACCGAGGGTATCGGGTCCATCCACGAGACGGAGAGGAGGAACTACCTGTTCGCCGCTAAGAGCGAGACGTGGCTGAAGGTCAAGGCCCAGTACGATATGGAGGACGGCCAGACGGTGCCTTTTCTGCGGCCGCTCATCGGCGTGACGGAGAAGGAGATAGTCTCTGCCGAGGCGAACTGGAGCAACTGGCTGGCGATGCAAGATTGGATGCTCGGGCCGCGGGCGCCGCCGGGGGAAAATTGAAGCATCCCATCAGATCCAAAAAAAAAAAAAAAAAAAAAGCAAGGTCCCAATCTCTCAACATATCAATTCCTGCTCTAGTCCTCCAGAAAGTGCCTCTGCTCAAACGGAGCGATCTCCGGAGTGCAGCTGAGGATCACAGCCTCCGTTCCCGCTTTGCATTTTTTTTTCTTCACTGCCATTGCCCGTTCATGTTGTTCGTGGAATCCTGTTATTCAGCCGAGAATGCGATTTTCGAGGCTGGCATTCATCATTATGGGGGGGGGGGGGGGGCAACGCAGATCCTTTATCATTGAACTTGCATATTATCGGTGGGAAACAAAACCAGTCATTGATTACGTCCTGCGCATATGATCCCTCAGGCGTCTATTGTTGTATAAGAGGAAGCCGATTTTGTTTTAACCGACGCTATAAAGAATGGTAGATAAAAGGTGGAGATTTAAGTACCAAGAAATAAAGTATAGAATGTTCACATGGCCGGTTTGAACGCCGCTTCCAGAAGGACAGCAACCATGGGCTCTGAAATAGAAAGCCCTTGTTGAACAGGAAAAAAAAAAAAATAGAAAGATCGAAAAAACCAGAAAAAAAAATCAAAGACTAATGTTTCGTCTCTTGTTCTCCTCATGTTGAAAGGTGACAGAACGCAGGATGCGAATCGGAACCAACAACCCCTTAACATCAAGGCCGCAAGAGAAGCCACGCAACTAACCTCTTTACCATAACCGAATCCTCCCGAAGATGCAAAAACACCAAGCCCTTTTCCGGTAACAATGCCCACCCAAACGCCACTACCGAACGAGAATCTAAGGGCATATACATTGCGTCAAAAAAAAAAAACTTATTGTGTATGGGTGGATAGCGCGGTCCTCCTCCTCCTCCTCCTCCTTCTCCTCCCCTCGTTTGATTACCTGACTTGATGAGGTAGCATCAAGGGTCAAGTTTTGCGCAGCCGGATTATAAATCAATAGATGTGACAAAGTGAGATTGGATATTTTTTTTTTAAGAAAAGTCAGAAGTGGCGGGTCGAGGTGGGCTAACTAATTTAGGAAACCTTTGCATGCTGCCGTGCCACAGAGACACGGAATGCGATCCAGGCTACCGATTTCACGCTCGAACTTGTAGTCGTATGTCAATTCCTCGTCTAGACAAAAGCAAGTCAGTAACTGTCATGAAGCCAGAGTGCCGTCTCGGCCAACTTACTCAGAGCAATGTCGCGGAGGGCATAGATGACGATTCTCTTGCTGCCCTCGACCTTGATGATCTTGGCCGTACAGTTTGGCATACAGCTGTGATTGATGAATCGCGCAATGCCCCCCTTTTTGGTCGCATCCACCACGGTAGCGTCGTCAATACGAAACAGGTAGCTGCTTCCTATGCCGCTCTTTAGGTAGCGCTTCTCACGGATTTCTGCAATCTGTTGTCGCACTTCCTCGCCCACATACTCGATGATCATGTCGTCCTTGTTGATGTTCTCCATAGCGTATAGGCCCCAGTTGTGAATGGCAGACCTAGCAAACTTGACAGGCTTCTTTCGTTTCTTCAGTTGGTTGAACTTGAACACATCCGAGTCCTGGCCTAAAGTCTTCTTCTGATCGTTCAAGTCGGCGAAATATCGGCGGTTGGTTGCGCGGTTCGCGCGAGAGTTGCCCTTGGCGATCTTCTCTGCGGCAAGCCTTGCAGCATCTAGAGCAGCTGCTGTGTTGTCCTTGCCAGTCTTTTTAGACCGGGCCTCGCGTTCTTCTCTGGCCTTTTGAACCTTGATATGATGTGGTAGATACTTCGATTTCTCAGAATTGAGTATCTTCTTCACTTCTTCGGTACGAGCACATCCTGTTGGGTTCGACACATAGTAGCCCTCTATGTGCACAGGGACGTCTGAAGAAGCCGACACCGCATTCAATTCTCGTATACGGTTGCGCTTCCATAACCAAAATTCAGGGTTTCCGATGTCGCCTGTGTTGAACTTTCTTTGTAGTTTGCTCAAGTCTGGCTTATCTTTCAGACCAAGGGCAAGACTTTGCAACGAATGAACATCGAGCCGAAACCCATCCGGAAGGACGAGAGCAGCGGTAAGTGGTTCCTGAGAAAACAGTCGCTCGTCATACTTCCAGACGGCCGCTTCCACGTGAGAAAGACGCTCTTCTTTCACATTTGATGACGGCGCGGCACCTTCGACATCCTCATCCACCGCGTCTGCTGCCTGCTGCTTCTTCAAGGCCTCCTGCTCTTCCAGCAACTGTTTTTTTGTCTTCTTCCTTGTCTTCACTGCTTTCTTCTTTCCGCCTTTGAAGGTTCGAGGCACAGGAGTCTCCGACCTTGATACACTACTTTCATCTTCTGCCACCAAGTCAAAATCAGGACCAATATCTCTTGAAGCTGGGTGACGGTCTATGTCCGCGTCAGAAAGTTTGACTTTTATACCAAACGCTTCTTCATTAGACTTCTTCTGGCGTTTCAAAGCGGCTTCAACAGAAGTTTCCAGTTTTCTCTTCTTGAATGGACGATCTGCAAGCGCCAGACTGGACTCCGCCGTCGAGTCATCATCCCGACGTCCCCAGGACCCTAATTCATCGTCCGTGCTCATACGGCTACGCGGCCGCGATTCAGGTTCCTCGGTATCACGAGCAGCCAGCGCTCTAGTGTCCGTGTCGTCATCCGATTCAAAGTCGCTGTCAAAGCTCTTGAGACGATGATGTAAAGAACGAAAAGCCGGCCGGGCGACAGACTGACGCTTCCTCGAGAATGGATCCACAAACATGTTACGGTGACCCGTGGCTTTCGCTTTCCGTATCCTAGGTAGCGCCTTTGGTTTCAAATAACTAATTCGTCGCTCAATCGAATCTGTGCCCGAGTTCGGAGTTCTGATCCCAGGACTATTATTACTGTCCTCATCTTCTTCATCCTCGAGTTGGTCAAGATTGAGCTTTCGTCTTTTCGCCACGTGATTTGCCGGATTCAAGAAGTCGGAAAGACAGGGTGCCGCTACCTGTGTTCGAATATGCCTGATGAGATGCTCAGTCATCTCCCTCCGGACCGCCTCTACTGCCTCGAAAACGGGATCAAAGTTCTTAGCTCTTTGTTTCTTTTCTTCCTCAAGGTCCGCTTCTTCCTCACGACGGCGCCGCCTCGCTTCTTCAAGCCGTCGGCGCTCTGCATTGTCATCATCGCGGGCTCTTTCCCTTTCCCTGTCTCTATTTCGATCTCTTGACCTTTCCCTTACTGGAGGTGGGGTGCGCTTGCGGTCACCTTCAGGATTGCGAGGAGGTCGAGGCAGGCACAATTGCATGGCCATATCGTAATTGAAGAATTCGGTGTGGTTTACCGCGCGATAACATCTTTCTGCTTCAGACTTTCCGGTGAATGAATTTCGAAAGACGACGTAGAAGCCAGTGCGATCGAGTCGAATTTCATCAAAGCCATAGTTTTTCAAACGTTTCCTCATATGGGGAACAATGCTCGGCAGGACAGGGACATCTTCGGATGCGATGAAAATATAAGGATCATTGGCTAGCTGTGAAGCAATATTTTGCGGTTCCACAACAGTCTGTGTCCGGGGGTATGATGCGACACCAGACAGCAAAGACGTACCCGGTGTTGGCGTTACTGCTGCGGTGGAAGCTGGCAGTTGTCTAGGTGCCAGCCCCAATGTCGGGCCCGTTGGGCCTTTGGGGGCAGTTGGCGGATGTCTCACGAAAGGAGGTGCATGAGGAGAAGATCTAGGACCTGTGGGCGCAGCTTTCGGAACAGTCTGGGCTCGAGCCTCCATCTCTTTATGCAGTTTCTCTCGCTCCCTTTGGAGATGGTCCTCCAGCATTCGTCGGCTTTTACGACCCTCGGGGTCGTAGTCCACTCTCACGACATCGGCGTCTATCTTGATGCCGCGGGCGCGGACAGCACGACGAGCGGCATCAATGGCTGATACAGCTGGCCGACCCGATCGTTTTGAGTCACGGTATCGAATAGTAGCAAAACCAAGATAGCTTCCTGTGTCAGGGTGCATCTTATTACTGCTCTCCGCGATCTCGCCAAACGTCGCGAAAATTGCAGTGACTTTGTTGAATGGTATTAAAGGGTTATACCGCGTAACAACGATTTGAGTCGGCGGACCCGGCCCGATCGACGTCTTGGGATCATATGGATATGGCTTGAGGTTCTCAGGAGCTGGGCGAAATCGTGCTTTTGGTAGATAATAGTCAGTATTGATGTAACCAAGACGGCCGCCGGCTTTCTGCAAGCGAGGGTCTGCCGGGGGGGCGTCATCATCCTATGAAAAAAAAAAAAGTAGTTAGCCATATGCTTGGTGTTGCTCTGAACGACGCCCCCCGGCCCCTTATTACGTCTCGCCTTCGCTCGGCCACCTCTTTTTTGAAGATTGAATTATTCTATAGGAATACGTACTAGTCCAAATTCTTCATAAATCGGCTTAGCAGATTTGATAACGCTTTTATTGCGTGATCGATCGAGGATCGGGTCAAAGGTACATTTCTTGCCTTGTACTGATGGGAATGGGTTTCGTGCCGGAGGGCGGTCAATATATTGCCTGGACAATAGTTGGCTTTCATCGGCTTGAGTGGCAGCCGTGTTATGGCTCCGGCCTGAGCTATTATCGGTTATTGAGAGAGGCGGCATATCTGCCCTTGAGTATGGAGGGACAGGTGAGTAAGACAGTGAGTCTCGAGGAGCGAGCGGTGTGGTGCTAGTAGAGATATGAGATAATGACGAAGACGTCGTATTCTGTCGTTGTGAGCTACTGAAAATAGATGAGGATGAGACAGAGCTGGTATGTGAGCTCGACGACCCGACTGTGCTGGGTATATCTCCTGGAGGAGTATCGTGGTCGTCGATTTGGATGTGGGGGCCATCAGATGTTAAGTTGGACTGTGAGGGTCGAGCGAATCCAGGAGAACGGCCATCCGGCACGCCAGACAGAGGCTCTCGGTCAGAGTCACCGGCAAGACTATTGCGCCTTGACCGTTCGCGGTTCTGCGCAGCTTCTGCTCTCACCTTTGGGGCGTTAGGAAAGAACTGCGCGAAACTCACGCCGGGAGGCGGGCGAGTCATCGTGTCGATGCGCTCCGGTTATCTTTTGCACCGTGACCTGGTCATGGTATCCCGTGTCCGAGCTCAAGTCATACACGACGACACAAAGACTTGAGGTGAGTGCTGGCACGCGCTTCGATAGAGTCCACGCACGCGATCGGGAGGCACAAGTGCGGGCGGCGTTGGATGGTAACCAAATCGTCATTCACCGGGTGAGAAGAAGGAAAGGCCTGACCAGAAAAAGGAATGGAAAGGCAGAGAAGATGAACGCGATTGCGTTGCCACACTTGCCGCGCTAGAGACTCGGGGTGCGATGCGAAAGACTATGAGAGACAAAAATGAAGCACGAGAAACGAGATTGTGAAGTGCGTCGGTCGGTTGACACTGACCATTAACTGCACCTTCTGCTGGTCAATCTGGCCCGGCCCAGCCACAGCAAGGCCATCCTGCCCGCCACTTGCAGGGATACGACAAGGGCTGTTACTTGCTCACACGGTCAAGCGGCCGAACTATTATCCGATGCAGCCCCACTGTATCCCGTGTTGGTTGCTGCGAGAACGGACAGAGACCTCGCGACCTGTGCGTCAGAAGTTTGAAAGCACGGGAGACAAACATAATAATAGTAGCCCAAGCGCATTGACGTGCATCGCGGGCCATTTCACCAGTTACATGACTGGTCATAGCGCATGCTCACGTAGTGTTGGTATAGATACGTGCTAGGTTGTGATTATAATGGTAGGTCTCATCACTCATCATTCGCATGGCAGTGCACTCTGCGCTCGAGGTGATAATCAGCCAAATTCATCCCGCAGCGATCTAGGACCGTGCATTGCGGGTTGCGAAACTACTAAACAAAAGAAAGAGAGAAAAAAAGAGCCTCATGATACCTTATCATGCCCTTGCGAGCCATGACCATACCATGTCATGTTACGCCTACTCCAAACTCCAAAACCCAGCTTTTTCCTTTACGAGTCCAAGTGTTTAAATCGTTAGCTTCATCTCAAACTCCTCTTCTTCGTCATCCGACGAGAAGAATGGCTTTCGCATTGATGGCAAGTCTTCATCATCTTCATCTTCGAAAATTGACATGAATTGTGGCTTGCTTGCTTCCCTCCTAGGCGCCGCGGCGGCTTGGCGAAGTCGGGCTGGCGTGATTGTGAGGTTGGACTCGTCACGATAAGGTAAAGCTGGTCGAAGTGGCAATTGTTGCTTGGTAGAATTGTTTGAGTCTCGCATGTGAACGATTGATGAGGCCGATCGACCTTTGCTGTAGCCCAGGGTGGTTCGCGATGCAGCCTCACCCGCGGAGTTGCCTGACGTTGGCTTTGTGATGACAGGTTTGGCAGTTCTGGTTCCAGCAATCATTGATGATAGAAGTCTTCTGGTGGGCTGACTGGTAGCTGACGCAGGTCTCGACACAGCGCGAGTCTGCTTATATGGATGGACTGCCAAAGCAGACGCTGCTCTTCGAGCAGAGAGCGTGGGTACTTCCTTTTGCGTAGCGGCATTTCTCGAGCTAGTTCCCGAAGAAGATTCTGATCTTTCGGCATCGCTCAAAGATTCCCTTGACCGGATGTGCTCTGTAATATCCTCTGGGCTCCAATCGAAAGAGTCAATTTCCTGAGCGCTACGCTCCTCTGCTTGTTTCACTAGAGTCGCCATCTCGTTGTCGAATTTCTTCTCCATGAGGGAGACTCCATCGTCGTCGACGGGATTATGGAAATGCTGATAATAGCCCTTGAGAATGTTTCCTTTTTTAAGTCCGTTGAATGTTAAACCGCCTGGCGGAAGGACATCTGATTCATAAGGAAGTGGCTTTGGTCTCGGCGGAGCGTACTCTGGTTCTGGCAGTTCGTCGCTGCAGAAAGCGTCAGCGACGTCGGGTTGTATCTTAAGCTTCACCGGTCGAAAATCAGCTGGTTGCTGCTTGATCTTCCGCAGACTTGTTTGCTTGGACTGAGCCTGTTCGATGTCTCTGATCATATTCTTTACCCCGCCATTCTGAACAGTTCTCGCCTTCGCGTTGGTGGTTTTGTTGCCAAGAGGCGCTCGCGAACGATTATCTGAAGGACGCAAGTCAGTCATGATATTGGCCTCGCATCCTTCTGAAAATTGACACAAGAGGATACGAACCCAACGGAGTCACCATCGCTTGACTAGGTCCAGTCGCTTTGCCTATCATCGCTTTGCCATTTGTCTCCAATCTGGCACCACTTGCCAATCCGGCCTTTCCAGTCAGGGCGACCAGAGCATTTTCGTCATTGCGACCAAAGTTACCAGGGGTCTTCGGATATCTTGCGCCGGGCGTTTTGGGCTGCTGCTTAGTTGGTCCATGACGATGACTATGCACCAGGTTCTCTTGATCACGATGTGCCGCGAGCATCCTGATTTTCCTGCTTGGTCGATGTTGTTTTTGCTGCTTGCTGTCGAGGGGCTGCCGATCGAAGTGGGAAAAACAGCGCGGGACTTATTCGGCTGCACCATCCCCTATTATTAGACAGTTGGGACTCATTTGATGTTGTCGGGGTTCCCAGCCTGGGTTACGTGGAATGTGTTGATTCATGCGCTGACTCAGATGCGTTGGCCAGGCAACGATGACAATAGCCGAGCTAGGGATCTTTGGGCTTGTCGGCACCGCCGCCACCAGCCACAGTGCCACTAAAGAGGAGCGGTACAAGCATCGTCAGAGGGGCAGTTGTTCTCCCTATCCCTTTTCTTGACCCAATCATCAACTCCGGCTGCATCATAGCCCGCAACACAACTTGTCGTCCATCTGCAACCCGAAATATTCTGTCTTAGAAGGACCATACGAAAGCATCTCATCAAAATGGATCGTATCAAGGAGGTGCGTATATCGTCGTCCGATGTCCTACACAGCCCCTACGTGTTTTTTTTTAACCCCGCCAGCTCCTTCATAGAGGGGTAGGCGTGTGGTGACTGGAGAGAGCATTATGTCTCATGTTGAGTCCTAGAAAATGAACTCGCTCCGTCTGGAGGCCGACGAAGCTGCTGCCAAGGTTGAGGAGTTACAGACCAGAGTCAAGGTCCTTGAACAGGAGAATCTGTCCAAGGAGCAAGAGATTACCTCCTTGCAGCACAAGAACAACTTGCTGGAGGGTGAGGTGGAAAAGCTCGAGACTGCCATCAAAGACCACAAGAAGGCTGCGGATGAAGGGCAACAACATGGTACCCAGAACGAGACCCTCCAGCGACGACTCCAGCTCCTTGAGGAGGAGGCCGAGGAAGCCGACAAAACTCTGCGAGAAGCCAACGAGAAGTACGTACTCTTTGACTCGGCACTGAAGTTCTATCAACGTCCAACGCTCTACACCGTCACATTCATCACTTGGTTGTCATACTGACTTTTCGCATCAAAGGCTTCGGCAGACCGACGTCAAGGCGGGACATTTCGAGCGCAAGGTCCAAGCTCTCGAGCAAGAACGCGATCAATGGGAGCAGAAGTATGAGGAGATGGCAAAGAAACACTCAACTCTGCAGAAGGAACTGGAGGAGCTTCAACAGGAGATTGGCAACATTTAGTTTTTTTTTGTTGGGAAATTAATCTCTATTTAGTGCGCTGTTTTGAGCAAGCCCACGCAATCACACTAAGCATAGTAAGACGGTGGTTGCAATGATTGTTTGGACGCAAATACTCAGTGTATGGCAGGAACATGCAACAATCAAGCTGCAGAATTCAGAAAGAAAATTAATGCATTAATATCCACTAAGTCAGTCTGGGTATTGACTTATTCTATGTTGATTCCTCTTCCTGGTCGAATGCTGACGCTTCCTCTCCCATGCGCTTCTGCTAGCATATGCTGTTTGCCTACGCTTTCCGTGATTTTATTTTTTGTTTCCTCTCAGACAACTGCCGTTCTATCCTTGATTCATATCGAAACTTCTTCTTCTTTTTTTTCTGCCATGATGGCTTCTTGTCTTTCGACTCCGCCGTTTTCTCCTCCGCCTCCTCGCGTGCTCTGCGGGCTTCTTCCTCTGCTTCATCGTCGGACAAATCTGGTTTGCAAAGTCCGTCTCTCGAAACAGACACGGATTCAATCTTGACGGTGGTATATCTATCTTCGTCCACGTACTCTTCTTCATGATCAATCATATCAAGGTCCGGGTTGTCCGGAAACCCATCCCATTCGTCTGAATTCTCGTCATCTGAACCGTCTGCATCGACATCGGCCGACACAGCCCCAGATTCGCGCAGTATTTTCGCCACATGCTCGACGTGTTCAGCGACTTCGCGTCGTCTCTCCTCTCGAATCTGATTTATTACGCAAACGTTGGGAAACAGGTTGTCAGTTTCGATCGTGTGTGTAGTTCCCGCGCGGAGCTGCGCCATACCTGTTTTCGTGTTTCCAGTTTTTCTTGCCGAGCCCTCCTGGCGGCCTCCTCCTGGGCATTCTTGATCCTTTGTTGTTTTCGCTTGCGAAATCCCGTCAGATACTCCTCCCGGGCGCCGTCATCGAACGATATTTCTTCGATTGCTGACGTAGTCTTTCTCTTCTTGCTCGGAGGCGGCAATGGGCTCTTTTTGGGTCTGGGTTTGGCAAACATAATGTATGGATGCAGGAGACTAGGTTGCGATTCTGTAGTGCTTCGCCGACGTTCGAAATGCAAGACTTTCCAACCTATGTAAAACCGTTGCTAGAAGCATCAACCTCGATTTATTTAATTATTTATTTTTTTTCAAGTCCCTCTTTGATTTCGAATCTTTTGCTATATCCATGATGGCCCACACTATCGCACCCTTGCTTTGTTCAGTAAAGGCAGAAGAAGTGGAGCTCTATTCTGAGCGTACTGTCTTACGTAAGGTTGAGACTGCATCATGTCTCTGTTGCGCGCTAATCAATGAAGCTAGGTAGGTAGGCTTCTCTGACGGACACGACAGGCCGTCGTCCACGCAGTAAATCCATCGTCAAAGATGCGTTTTTATTCCTTCGCAGGCGCTCTGGCGCTCTGCAGAACCGCCGCTGCGTTCTCGGATTCTTCTCCATGGGTGTTGCTGTCCACATCTCCGTAAGCTCGCTCAGCCCCCGGCGAAAGACAAGCTAGTGACGGCAACAGCGGACTAACAACGATGTAGAATCACACAAACCCGCAGCTCAAACCAGATCCAAACCAGCCTTGAAGCCATCAGGTTTACAAAAGAGTTCCTCGGCGAATGCCCAAGCGATCGATACCTCATCGTCACACAGCCTGGCATCACTGCCGCAGACTTCTGGGCCCGGGACGGCTGTGCTATGCCGCATCTATGCAAAGCTGTCAAGGACGCTCGCTTGAAGGCGAAATACAGTGTGGCCGAAGTTGTAGGGGATATCACCGGTGCTGGGCTAGTGGAACACATCCAGTCATCCTGCGGTAAGAAGGGAAAGAGAGCCAGCATTGTTGAGCGTCAGCTTGACTCGTTATCTGGTGACAGGTATCAAGCTCTCGACCAGAATGGTAAGCACTTGTATTCCTTCTATGCTACAGTGTAAGGGAGGGATTATACTGATTTTTAATGGCAGATGCTTCGATTGCCTCCGATCTAGAGATGACCTCTGCAAAGAGCTATACCATATTGTTCTTCGCCACGCCAGCAGAGCCATTATACGATTCGGAGTTCATCGAGCCACTGCACATGGGCATGAAGAGAGGGATCAACGCTGCACCTTTCGTCAAAAAAGCCAATGAAACCCAGCGCGACACCCGTCCTCTGTTCGAAAAGTACCAATTCTTCACCCCAGGTATGGCGCGCCGGCTCGTGATATTTCTGCACGTACCTCTAGACAACTAACGAGGTCTCTAGGCATTTTCATGGGACTTATCGTCGCACTTGTACTTTTTTCCATTCTAAGTGCTGGTATTCGAGGCCTCGCAAGCTTGCAGGTTTCGTATGGCGCCTTTGATAAGGAAATGGGCCCTGCAGCGCAAAAGAAGCAGCAGTAATGAGAGACAAGGAGCGAGCAGCAACTCAGGGAGGGACTGTATCCAATTGTATTAAAGAATTCGCACATCGAACATGGAGTTATGGACTGATTTATGTATGACGTTTCACTTGTTGTTCCTCGCTCATGAATGGACCTAGAATGTAAGGCGTGTATATTTTAAAACGCAAATGTTTAATCTTGCAATGTCGCTGCCGCACCCTAAAATCTTTCTCTTCAGAAATCACATGCATCTATTCCATCCGCCGAAACGCCCACCATCAAACCATGACAGCCGAAAACTCCAAGCAAGCAAAGCCTCCCGCCATCCCTTATCCCACGCTCACGAATATTCTATTTATGCCCCCAGACGATGTGCCAAAAGTCTTTCGGAAAGCTCACACCAAGTGACTCGGCAGCAAGAAATTGGCAATGCCCTCTTTAACAAAGTACTCATGTCCGCAGTTGCCGCACACCAGCTTTCCCTCAGACATCTGCGTCTCCAAGAGCAGATGGTGCAAATCCCTCAGCGTCTTCTCATCCGCCCCCAGCTCCTCAGCCGTGGGGGGCTGCTCTGGCAGATCCGGGAAGCCAAGCTGGGCAATCTACGTAAGCCAAGCACGGACAGATCAAAAATCGGGCTAGACGTGAATCCGGTCGCAAGGTTCAACGTACCTCGGAGGAAGTCGTCCTCAACGCGGCCCAGTCCAGGCGCGGCAGCACGTTGATGATCAATTGGGGGTTGACCTCGATTTCGTCCTGGACGAGCTCGGCATCCTTGGGGTGGAGGGGGTATGAGTCAGAGGAGGTCTTGCAGGCCTTTGCGGCGCAGGTCAGGAAGTTGAGGCTGAGGACCTTCATTGCGAGAAAATCCTTGGGCGTCGCTTTCGTTGCGAGATGGCGGCCAGCCTGAGATATAACTGAGTTCCCTGACTGAGTCAGTGATCCTTCTGGCAGATATATCGGATTTCTGGGTGAAACTGCGGTTATCTGCGGTTATGAGGTTCGAGTTATGAATGTCTATAAGTCACGCCTTTTTTTTTTTTTTTTTTTTTTTTTTGCACGATGCTGCCCCACGTGACAGGGATCTGCTCTGCCACGCAGTTATATCGAGTATGAGTACCCTAAACGAATCGCGATTTGACTTTGTTCACAATGAAGCTTGCCATGAATGGGATTCAAATTTGAATTGTGCAAAGAATGATTCTGGTTGTTTCCGATCAACACCAAGAGATGGCTTTCTTGCGTAGATTACATACATACTGTCGCTTGTAGAAAGATCATTCAATTCGAGCATTTATGAAACAAGTTTAGAAGCAAAAGAGCCTGCTTTTGGTACATGATCTACACATTGTCTGCAAATGACATCTAGATTGGCTTCCCCGAGTTGAATTTGTCCCGGTTGGAAGACTTGCGAAGACGAACGTAGAACACAGCAGCGGTGAGCACGAATCCAAAGGCGGCGAACTTCTGCACGGATGACCATCCCTCTGCACTGACTGCATCGGTTACATTGTTTTCAACAGGTGCAACGCCATCGGCCCAGCCAGCCGAGCCATGGAGGCCTGATTCATCCCACACGCATCAGCACACCGGCACTGGGTGAATTTCAAGTTTTCAAAAGAGGTGTGGATGTGTCAAGAACCGGGAAAGGATCTCAAAGCTCGACGTGAATACCTTCAGGAGGGACCTCAAGCTCGCCACTCTTGACAATCTTGACGTCCACTTCAGGCTTGTCGCCTGGCAAAGTCTTGACATTCTCGATCATCTCGACGATATCGTAGCCCTCGAGGACTTCGCCGAAGACGACGTGGCGGCCATCGAGCCAGCTAATATTGTAAGTCTAGTGCGTCTTGTCGAGGAAATCGAGGGATAACTAGTGCATTGCTGCATCAGACTTACGAAGTGGCGACGGTGGTGATGAAGAATTGAGAGCCATTGGTGTCAGGGCCGGCGTTAGCCATGGAGAGGAGACCTGGCTTGGTGTGTCTCAGCTTGAAGTTCTCGTCCTTGAACTTGGCACCGTAGACTATGGAGAGCCGCAAGCGTTAGAACCAAGCACAGGCCAAGATTTGAGTCCTATTCCACAATTGAATGCAATCAATCACTTACTGGACTTGCCACCAGTGCCATCGCCATTGGTGAAGTCACCACCCTGTATCATGAACTGCTTGATAACGCGGTGGAAAGTAGAGCCCTCGTAACCGAACCCCTTCTCGCCGGTAGCCAAGGCACGGAAGTTCTCAGCAGTCTCAGGGACAGTCTTTCCATAAAGACCAATCACAATGCGACCCAATTGCTTATCACCAGACTCAATGTCAAAGTAGACCTTGGTGGTGATCTTGGGTCCCACGGCTGCTTCGGCAGTCTGGGAGAAGAAGACGAGGCCGACTCCAATAAGGAGGGCGAAGGAGACGACGAATCGTCTCAAGTTGAGCATTGTGAAGGGGATGTTTTCTTCTCTGGAAGAAAAAGACGACCACAAGGCGATGAGTGGGGAGAGTAGTCAGCCTCTATGGTGGATTGTGATGAAGATGAAGAAACAAGAAGAAGAAGGAGAAGAAGATGAAGAAGAAGAAGAAAAGACCACAGACGTTTGATGGGAGGCCAGATGGAGGGACACCTGTACCTTAGCTCGACACTGTACGTTTTAAGCTTCCCCGCCGAATGCATCAATTACCAGAAGGAAGGGTATTAGGCGCAGGGGGGCTTGCAGAACTAGTACTCGGTAGTACTCGTAGTACTCGTAGTGCTTGTAGTGCTTGTAGTACTTTCAGTGCTTGTAGTACTTGCAGTACTTGTAGTACTTGTAGTATTTGTAGTACTTACAGTACTTGTAGTACTCGTAGTACTCGTACCTAGAGCATTAGGTGGGTGGTACAATGCTGGCAGTGCCCCGCTGCCGCACAGGACATACCATAGTTGGCTACTGCACGGGCTGTGGCGGTCATCCACTGAACTCAGCAGCAAGGCGGCAGACGGCGCTGAACCTTAGTCAGCTAGCGTCTACGCAGCATCGCGTCAATTAACCGCAGCTTCTCCGACGGTTCGTACATGCAGCTTCTTCTTTGGACTGTCGCAACTCCTTTGAGAATAGCCAAGTTCAGCAGGCGCATGTATCAAGCGCCCATTGGGATCGATTAACATCATCATGGTTAGTCCTTCTGAGAAGAACCAAAGGCCAATCAGTTCTTTCAATTTTGACGATGTCGAAGGCTTCAGTTTGCTCACACAATAATACTTGGCACAGGTGTTCATTATCGGAGTCAATTTTCCCGATGGCAAGCTCGTCAAGGTTGGACAGCCCAACACGTTTTCCGGCCACGAAAAACGGCAGCGTTTGCCGAGCGACGCTGACGAAAATGATAGAAAGCCCTCGAGTCATTCTACGCCTTAGGACCGACGGTATCCTCCCGAATTATGGCGAAATATTCGATTCACAAACTCGCCAAGATGGGCTCTCTAAGTCCTAAAACCGTCACGTCCTTAACGGCTGAGCTATCACAGATGACGATTGAAACAGATGCACGGAGGGTTGTACAAGATAATATCAGGCGATTAAAAGACATTGGCTCTTACCGTGGTCGCCGTCACGCAATGGGGCTACCGGTGCGCGGGCAACGAACAAGAACTCAGACGGCTACTGCCAACAAGCTCAACAGGGTGGAGAGGCGGTCATAGGCATGATTCTTTTCTATTCTTGTCAATGACGACGACGACGACGACGACGACGTCCAGCGTGGTGCGGCACGCTCTCATCCACATGTTCTCATCCACATGTTCTCCATCGAAACTTGTAACATGGGACTTCGAAGATGCTATCGTAATAGCAAGACCAAGCTTCTCGTTTCCTGACGAAATCAAAAGCTTGGAGCGGATGGACGGGGCAATTTAGGGGCACAGCGTTATATTTGTTCGAAAAGCAATCCGTTGAATTGTATAATAGTGTACATAGTAAGTTTTGCAAACTTGCAGGAAAAAAGTCTTGATAAAGCCTTTTGGACATTGCTTTTTTCTTTTGTACCTACAAGCAGGGAGCATTCCGGCGCGTTCCGGAGTACTCCGTATTCCGTATTGTACGGAGTACACCTATATATGCCTCTATCCCCCATGACCCTGCCTGCCAGCCCGCCCATGTCCAGTCGAAACACGCGAGACAGGCACATCAACGCCGTCAAAAGGAACTCAAAAAGCTCTCATGTCGCAGCTGTATGCGGAGCAGCCGGCTGCCTAATGGCGTTAGATGAAAAGGATGAAAAATGAAGTAGGGAGTAGTGCGTGGTACCTTGGCCTCGAGGCCCCGGGGGCTGTATTGACCTAATTAGCCTGCAGGGAGTTACGGTGCTGATGGCAATCCTGATTGGATGCCACACAATGCCACACAATGCCACACTGGTCTTCGGTAAAGAGGCCACCACTGGGACCCTTGCCTGGTCCCCTCCGTGCCCCTACTAATAGTTGGGACACCGTATTGCTGCTGGTGAGTGTCGTGCCCTTCCAGTGACGTTGGTTATGTGGGTTTGGGCCCTTCCCTGCCGAGTCTGGTGCGATCTGGCTGTTTGTCTCTTTCTGCGCTTATAATAGGTCTAGACGTCTGGACGCCAAATTCCCAACCTTTCACCATGACCGATTGATCGACAGTTGGCACGCAAGCTTGTCCATTTATTTATTTGATTATTATTATTATTTTTTTTTTCTTTTTCCCTAGCCAGCTAGGATTTGGCGCTTTGCCAACTCAGCATCGCTCCAATCTCCAATCTCCATCCCATCCACATTCCACATTCCACATTCCACATTCATTTCACGAGCATGATGAGCATGAGCATCGCCTTTGCTGCTTAAAGTCTTTGGAGTGGGCCAGCATCACATAGCCACTCGAGCCACTCGAGCCACTTCGAGCCACTCGGTCGCACTGCTTTTATTGTTTTTCACTCGTTGTTTTTGTCTTGTCTCCTCTCGTCTCGTCTCGTCTTGTCCTGAACTATATCCACCCTGCCGTTGAGCAGCCACATCACCGTTTCCCGTTGACGCCGCCCGCCGACGTCAGTCAACGTCAGCCAGCCCCTTACGGCTCCTCGCTCATCCTCGACCGCGCTCTTGGCTGTAGCCCGGGTTCGAGAGCACTATTTTTTTTTTTTTTTCCTCTGCATCTCATTAGTGCTCGGCGACTTCAACGCCACCATCCCATCGCACGTGAAGCTTTATACCACAGTGGTCCACGATGCCCGGCTTCGCAGACTCGTTCTGGTCGACCGATTATGCCGCAGGTTGGTGCTGTTCCAATATGATAGACCTCTACCTAACCCCCTCTTCAGCAAGACTAATAAGACCATCCAGGACTTGGTGTCTTGTTTGGAAAGCTTCAGCAAGGTGTGATGGAGAATCGTCAGGTTCTCACATTAGCTCGACTACGTGCAGAGGCTGAGGAGACATACGGCCAGCGCCTCGGTGACATCGCGCCAGCCGTGGACAGAATCAATGGCGGCTTTTCCAGGGACGATGGTGCCACTGTTCGAAAAGTGAGTCTCACTTCCACTACTCCTGGCCCCGCGTTGGCAGTTGGCAATGATGCTCGTATGCCCACCAAATTGGAGACACATCGCTAACCACCTTCTCCTTTACATTGTGTAGGCGTACGATGGCATGCGAACCGAAATGCAGGATGCGGCGCGAAGCCACCGGCGAATCGCACAAAACATCAGGGACTTGGTTGTGAACCCATTCTCTCGTTGGTGTGATGCACATGAAGCCCGCATTCAGGAATCACAAGATGAGCTTCAAGGACGCATCAAGGTGCACGACCGTCAGGCCGATACAGTACGAAAGCTTCGCTCAAATTACTTCAACAAGTGTCGACTTGTGGAGGACCTTGAAGAGGAGAACAAATTAGGCTTCCAAGATCCCGAGACAAGCCCCCAGGCCAACCAGGCCAACATTCCAGAGATCAAGGTCCAAGCGCAGAGAGAAGAAGAGGTCTCTGATGAAGAGGAACTGTTCGAAATTGGCGACGAAGTATACCAGCCCGAACAGCTCAAGAAGATCCTCTCGCACATGCTCACCACCATCAAGATGGGTGAAACCAAAGTCCCCATCCTTGGTACTTACTTGAACACATCAGCAGGCTCTGATATTGTCGAGTACCTTCAGCGCAGCATGGGCATCACCAGCGTGAGCTATGCCGAACGCATCGGCCAGGATCTCATCTCCAACGGCCTCTTGAGACTCATCGGCAACGTGGGCAATACCTTTGCCAACAGCTCAAAAATGTTCTACCAATGGCGCCCTAAATCCTTTAAATTGGCAGGCCTGCCAGAGAAGAAAATCAACAGGACTTTCTCGCTTCCGGTCACGGGCTCGGATACTGGTTCAGAGTCAGCCGTGGTTGGAACCGTTAGCGAATATCTTGCCAACTGGAACGTGCTCAGCAACAGGGATCCCAACGAGACACCGTCCATGCGCCTCCATCGCGAAGCGCGAGAAGCCGACGACAAGTATAAAGCTGCTGTTCGCAGGCTGGATGAGCTACGGTGCGAGCTCGAAGAGGCCATTTTCTTGCACCTCAAGTTTCTCGAACGATGCGAGCTGGATCGGTTAAAGGCCATCAAGACCGTCCTTCTTGACTTTTCCGGGACCATTGGCAACGTGATTCCCAGCCTGCAGTCGACCGTAGACAAAATGGTCTTGTTTCAGGAGACGGTTCAGCCTGCGGGCGACCTGCGTTACCTTCTAGAAAACTACAGAACAGGCAGCTTCGTACCCAAGGTTGTCGTGTATGAGAATTACTATAACAAGGTTGACGAGCAAACATTTGGTGTCGATCTTGAGGCTCGTGCTAGAGTGGACAAGAAGCGTGTGCCGATAATTGTGACGACCATATTGACCTACTTGGATCACCATTATCCAGATCTGGAAGGGGACGAAGCCCGCAGAGGTGTCTGGCTGGTCGATGTGCCCCTGAGTCAAATTCATAAGTTGCGAGCAAAAGTTAATGATGGTAAACCAATATCGCCCGAGGCCTTTGAAGAATTCGATGTTCCCACCGTCGCTGGCTTACTAAAGCTCTACCTCTTGGAGCTTCCCGGTCAGTGCATTCTCCTTTACTCGTTACGACACTTTCTCCCAAGAGAGCAGTTACTCTTTCAAGTTGAATAGCACACTCTAACACGCTCGATCTAGACTCTCTTGTCAGCGCGCACGTCTACGAAATCATTCGCACCATTTATACCACTTCTAACCCGGACGCCACGGACGCATCGCGCATCGCCGTCCTCCAGCAAACTCTGTCGCAGCTGCGACTGACTAATATTGCCACCCTCGATGCTTGTATGAACCACTTCACTCGACTGATTGATCTCACTTCGGCCGACGAGCAGTACATCTCGTCGCTGGCCGCGACTCTGGCCCCGTGTATCCTCAGACCCCGAACCGAGACATCACTCACTCTGGAAGAGAAGCACGCAGCACGGCTTGTTCGAGACCTTTTTGCTTACAAGGAACCCATCTTCAGCGAGCTCAAGCGGATGTCGACTTTAAACCACTCTTCTTCGGTAGGCGGCAATCGACCTCGCGCCATCAGCACCGATGAAAGCAATAGGAAGGCACTAGTGGAGGAGCGCAACCGCGCTCTTTTAGAAAAGGCCAATGCCACGCGAGGCCGACCTACCAGCCCAGTTCCAGGACCCCGTGGTCACCGACGTGACAGAAGCAGTGGCGGACCAGATACCCGGTTCCCTATACAGACGAGTCCAACCTCTGCCGAACGAAACCGATCCAGTCTGGGGAGCATGGGCAGCATCGAAAGCCGTTTCAAGCGAACGTCTCTTGACGTCCCCGAGAGCGGCACCACGGCAGAGCTCACAAACGGCTCACCACAGGCCAAAGGAAACGACGGCGAAGCAGAGAGGCGAGACAGCGTCAGCCGCATTGGCACCAAGTTCGTCGGCGGCAAACGAGTTCCCAGCACGCCCCCGCTAGACAGCACGCCCACACGGGGCGTCACTCTCGAGGACAAGCCCATGGACGATTAGTAAACGGCCGGATCCCTTGTCTTGGCACTGGAGTGACAACCCGAGCATTAGACTACAGAACCAAGCATAATTGCCTTTTTTTTTCTTGCACGTAAATTGATTGGGAGCAGGAGTATCGGCAGGGTATCAAAACCATCGAGCGGAGACAGAAAAAGACTAGAATAAGACAAAGAAGGGTGTTTCAACCAACCCTCATCACTTCATTTCCCACCCTCATCACCGTCACCCCTCGTCTGCTTTTCCTTTTCTGTCGTTTTGCATAGGGAGAGCGGGGATGAGTCGTCGGATCCGAGCACCGGTGGAAGATGATGTCCCCGATACGAGCTACGAAGCTAGTGTATTTACCATTATGTACAATTGCTTTGCTCTACATCGGTGTTTGTCGGCATTTGCGTTCAAGGGTCCCATCAGTAGAATAATGTTGTTGTTTTTTTGCACAGCATGCGTGACGAGTCTTGATTGTTCGGGGAGTGGACTACGCGGTCTGGTGCTTGCTATTCGAGATGGCCATGCGTGACCTTCCCGGTTGGGACGTCAGACCTAGTCGAACTAACTCTACGGGCTGCGGAACCGAAGCGGTTCGACTTGATACACATCTAGGTTTGAAGCACGTGCGTCGCGGTGTTCTTGGTCACCGGACATGTCCCGTTCTATGTATGAATGCCTGAAATGCTCCCATTTCCCGCCAGCACGGCCCTCAGTCCTCAATCTCAGCCATCTTCTTCTTCTTCTTCTTGACCGTCTTCTTCCTGGGTAAAACGACTTCATCTATGGCTGTGCTCGGGCTCGGTGCACCGACTCCAGGCGACGTCCCCGTCGCAAGACGTAGTCCACCCTCTGCGCTCTCTGTCCCTTCAGGAGAGTCCTTGGCTTCTGCGGGCTTGACCTTCTTCTTTTTAGGTTTCACCTCCCCTTCTGCGCCGTCCGGCCCTGCCTCCGGATTCTTTGTCTTGACTTTTTTCTTCTTCTTTTTGACAACCGTGCCTTCTGCGTCGATGCCCTGTGCAATCTGAATGCGTTCGTTCGCACGCTGCATCTCGAGCCGCAGCCGCTCCACTTCCTTCATCGCCTGCTGCATCTCGGCTTCTTCACGCTGTTGCTGCTCATAGTCGAACCCGTTGGCCGGTGTGCCCTCAAGGCTGAGCGACCCGATATGGCTGGAGTCTACTTGCAAGAGAGACTGTTTCAGCTTCCTGCTCCTTGCCTTTGCAAGGCTATCGAAGTTATTCTCCGATTCGTATTGCTGGGAGTCATTACCGCCATCGCTGCCTTCAAGAGTCTCGTCGCTAGCAATGACTATTCTTTGCTTAGGCTTGGGTTGAGGTTTAGGTGCTGGAGCAGCAGAACTGCCTGCCAAGTTATCGAGATCAAGCCTCACGATCGGTATCGAGTCGATATCTAGCTCGGGCCCATTATTGCTCTGCAGAATATTGTGTATCGGGGTGGACGTTCGAGGTACGTCAACGCTGCTGGGAATGTAGAATGGGTCGTCTTTATTCCGTTCTAATCGCTCTGCTTTGCGGCGCGCAACAATATCTGCGTCCAGGTAGCTTTCTTTACTTGGCTGTTGATATGAGCCTACGTTTTCTTCGACAGGCTCAGACAGTCTGCTGATTGCTGGTGCGGAAGATGAAATGGCCGCCGGAGCTGGCCGTTGGTTGTAGTATACCTCAAATTCATCTGATTCGTCCGCCTCCGGTATGACAAGATCTGCCGTTGAGAGGAGATGGTGCAGATTAGGGTGGATGGCTTCGTCAAGATCCAGACCATCGGGCATGGGCACATTGCGTTGTGCGCCCTGGGCAACTGAGTTCAGTTCCCATCCAGTGAAGAGCGAAGGTATTGCCTGAGTTAACAGCAGAGGGGGCTCTTGAGCAGACTCGTCTGTTGATGCTGGTTGACCCGAAACAGCCTCGGCTGCAAGTTTTAACAGCTCTACAAACTCGACAGCCCGTTCCTGGGTCTCGAGAATAGGATGCAAAGCGAGCGGTTCCGCCGCGTGAAGAACACGGGTGATGAGGAGCGATATCCGCGATTTGCGCTCCGACGTCCACGGCTGCGTTCCATCTCCCGCTATGGACGCGAATATCTTGGCGATTGCCACCAATGCCGTCGTGCAAACCTCCGCTCGAGCAGCGCGTGATATTAATTGGAGTAGACTGTTGAGCGTGCCGTTAGGGTCCTGTAGTAAAATCGCATATTCACCCAGAATCCAGGTTACCGATTTGAGGGCACCCGATGTCACTTTATGACTACTTGGAGTATCTAAATTCAGCTGCGTGACTATGTTGTAGCCTGCCCGGACAGCTGTTGATCTCATGGCTCTGACTTTAACGGCGACATTGCGCAGCTCGTCGCCAATCTTTTCCGATATATCGGAAGACGCTCGTGAAGAAACGCCTGCCGCATCGAGCGAGTCAAACTGCCGAGGGACCGGCGCTATGCGGACTAGCTGAGTCAATACGTCAATGTACCAGTCAAAATCGAGAATGTTGGCATAGTTGTCCTTGGAACACATGAACAATATTCGACTGACAACATCGAGTCTGTAATTTTCAGGGAGCGTCGGGGCCTGGCTTTCGCTCTTGTTGAGCTGCATGGTGGCCACTTGCGATTCTTCATCTTCATCTGAGCTCGGTTCTAGTGATGGAGTTCCAGATCGATTTCGGTCTTTTTCAAGCGCTGATGAATTGAGTTGTTTCATTAAGCGGCTAACCACCAGGACTAAATTATCCCCAGTCACCATTCCTTGAACCAGGTCGAGGGCTTGTATTCTGATTGTGATATCTGGGCTATCAATGCACTCCAGAATGACATCCTCTTGTTGCGCCACAAGTTGTGGATGAGTAAGTACGATCTTGTTGAAAGCAAGCAGTGCCACGTATTTGACTAAGGCCACCGACGAGTTAGCCACGGTCACGGTGTGGACAGCCTCAATCACGTTTGTCGCAACTTACGGTTCGGGTCGCCATTAACTATTACCATCCCACGAAGCTTGTTGACACATAGCGTGGCAATCTCATCTGTATCAGAGGGGTCTTCCGTGCTCCCAAGTATACCACCTTGTATAATGCCGTTGATACACTCATACAGAAGAGACATTGCAGGAGTAGTAGCAATTATATTCGTCAGAGGAGGCATCAATTTCTTGACGAGCCGAGGTTCCAAGGGTGTCAATGTCGCGAACTTGGTTGGTCAGTACTTGCCCAGTTGCTATCAGTAAGCATGGATGGACAGAACATACCAGTTTTATGAGCTTGATGGCCATCCAGTTATTACCTCCATCAACTAACAGCTCAAATAACCGAGGGGCCAGGGGAAGGAAATCATGCGGCCTGCGCCATCCCAATTCGCACACGACGTTTACAATTGCTGCTGTCACACTGGGGTCCTCATTAGGGTCCATCAGACGTTCCTTGATCTTCGGCCATGCCGCACGTAAAGCCTCCGGGTACACAAGTGCCAAGCGATATAATGTTACCAAAGTTTTCTTTCTCAGATTCGATTGACTGTGCCCTAATCGAGGAAGTAGATCGGCAAGGGTTGAAAGCGCTAATGCCGGCGTGATGACGTGTGGGAGGGTCGCAATAGGGAGAGAAATGACAATCGGAGTTGACGAGCCGAGATCCTAGAACCAAATGGAGCAGAGTCAGCTCGTCTGTCCAGGGCGTTTCCCAGTGTTTCCCTAATAGCTCAGAGTTCAAACCTTTTTTAGTAAGTTGGTGGCTAACATAAGGACTTCAGTGTCGGGCCGGAAGCTCTGGACGGCTCCCAAGTATCCAACTCGTTTCTGATGATACTTGGGAGACGACATGACTTCAAGGACATGAAAGGAGGCCCACGACATATCATATCCCAGCATCTCGAGGTACACCAGTTTGAGGAGCGCTGTAGCCTTGACATCTAAACATGACCGAACCACCTAGTGTTAGCAATCTCAGGACAAGTACTTCGAGCAAAAAACGGCGATGGCGGTAACCATAAAGAACTTGTCGTATCGGACGATATGACGTACCCATGTCCTGGCTGCGAACTTCGGCGCGACATTCTTTCAAGCTCTTTTGGATGTATTCCTTCTCGTTTCCCTTGTGATTTCGTAGTCCTCGAATGAGGTCGTAAAGCGACTTTTCGAACCTAACAAGCTGCTATTAACGTCTCGGTCTCATGATACCAGCAAAAATTTGCTTTCACGAGCTCCCGTGTTCAAAGAATGAAGGCGGTTCGGCATACATTATGCCAGCTCGAGGCCCCGCGCGTGGGGCTACAGCAGTTCCGTCCGCGATGCAAGCGTCAAGTGTATCTGCTTCAAGCTGTGGTAATTGTGGTAGATTTGCGAAACGAATGAGCCGTCCGGTTCATGATGCGTCTTGGTCGAGCCCGGGACGATGGCAGCACGTCGAGATGGACAATGACTGGGGGATGTGCAGGTGTCGAGGTCGAGGGTTGAGGAACATGAAGAGTGGATCTCACCTGCCCAGAACTGACTTGTGTCCCCGGTCAGTAAATATGTGTGACCTCACCTGATGCGCACCAGGCCACCACTCAAATGTCAACGATGACTAGACGACATTTCTGCCATGACTGCTCAGTGACTGCTTAGTTGCTCCCGAATCGTCATCATTTTCTATATGATTATTCTATTAGAAATTGCATCTTCTACATGTTCCCACATCAGCCCTGCTTCCGTCCGTAAACCAAACTGCCAACAACGGCCGAGTCTTTTCCCAACGATGGGATCCAACACAACCATGTCCCTTAGAACCGCAACCCGATGGCTCCCGTTCAGAGGCACGCACTACGCACAAACCTCGTCGAAGCCCCCATCACATAGCCGCGCGATCTTCAATCTCCCCGGCAGCCCAGTCAGCGACACGCAAACCATCACAGCGACTCGAACCCTCCCCTACGCGAAGCAACCACTGTATAAGCTCATCGCCGACGTGGACGCCTACTCGACCTTTGTCCCATATTGCTCCCACTCCCGCGTAACCCAATGGTCCCAACCCGACGAGCAGGGTCGGGCCTGGCCTGCATTTGCCGATTTGCATGTTGGCTGGGGCGGGTTCAATGAGGTCTTCACCAGTCGATTGCATTGCGTACCAGACGTTTCTGTAGAGGCCGTCAGTGGTGATCCTGCCTCCGCTGTCTTCAGAAGTCTTTTTACGCGGTGGCATTTACGGCCGCTGGCGGAGGGGACCTCACCCTCAACAGAGGTTCACCTCACCATCAAGTACCAGTTTGCAAATCCGCTGTACGCGGCCGTCAGTGCAGCTGTCTCGGATAAAGTAGCAGGTCTCATGATTGAGGCCTTTGAGAAAAGGGCAGCAGGAGAACTCGTTGGAGCCCAAAAATCATAGATTTGCTTCCAGCACTATCCCCTTTCCATCAGGTAGGGAATCGAGAGAAGGCAGGAAGGCTGTATGAAACTCTCGCCTTGCGTACACAACATGTTCAGGCATTTGCATCTAGAGTTGTAGAAGGAGATATAAGTTCAGAACAATGTCAGCCGGGCTAGAGTGTAGATTATATATACAAGAATTGACGATATGAGCAATACCAAAAATAGCAGCCAAGATGTTCTCTTTTTAAAAAAAAAAAGCAAAAAACAAAAAACAAAATTCAACCCAAGGGAGAGTCATGTGCCTTTTTTTTTACGCGAAATAGTATCCAACCAAGAGGAAAGACAACAATGAATCCAAAAATAAATAAATAAAAATAAAAATAAAAAAAATAAAAAGGCCCAACACGTGGATAAATTCGAACCAAGGGATGCGCCACTAGTTTCTCAAAAAAAAGTTTGGTTTTTCCAAACGCTCCGCCATGTCTTCCCTATGCAGGGCCATTTTCTCTGTCCGCTCATGCCGTTTATATCCAGAAACGATTACCGTAGCCCTCTTGTACTCGAGTGAAAATGGCTGTTGCCACGTCAAAGGTTAAATATTAGAGAATAATCACCAGAGTGCTGCGACCAAGGGGAATCCGTATTGTGTAATAAAAAGTAGCGCCACAAAGCAGAAAACAGTCGCTATGGTATCTGAGGAAATCAGTGTCGTGCATCGTCATGAAAGGTGCAGCACCGCCGGGTTTTATTCAGATTAAGTCTCTTATTTCTTGCTAGACCTGTTTGTTTATCACAGAGAAAAACGAGCCAGATTGTTAGTCAATGGTTCAATCAGAAGAGACAGGGTTGATTTGCATTCTAATCTATGGACAGCACTCACCTCTTCTTGGCTGGCTTGCCCACGAGAAAACCAAGCATGCCGGTATTTTTCACCTTGTGTTTGGAGGACCTGGAATGTCTAGGTTCCTGGGTAACATTCACGACGTTAGGTGTTAGATTTGGGTTGCGTAGGTTATTAAGCCCTGGCCAACCTGGAGGTGGTATTGGAGTGCCACCAGTAGGACCTCCCGCGCCCTGAGGCATCATCCCAGGGGGTATAGGAATTGGATGGCGCGGCCTGCCAGGACTGTTGGGCATCCCAGGAAACTTGGGCACGACGGGTGGTGACTTTTCCACTGGCCACATAGTCATTGTGATGCTCCAGTCCGGTTGAATAACCTTTTCCCAAACAGTTGGCAGTATGATTTCACCATTAGGGCCCAGAAGATCATAATGACCTTGCTGTACGTGTGGGCCAATAACGTCGACTTGAAGAAAAGCCTGCTTGATCAAGTCTTCCATTCCCTATCAGGTGACAGAAGACGTCAGCTGGGCTCTGGCTATAACCATATCCGAGAAATGATATTGGTGGGTCAACTTACTTGCCATGTTGCGCAGAGATGGAATGGGAAACTGAACTTTCTCCCTACAGCGTCCTTGAACTTGATAGGAGCCTTTTCGTTCTTCTTTGCAGCTTCTTCCAAACTGGCCTTCGTTTCCTCCTGTATGCGTTTCTTCAGAGCCTCTTGCTCTGCCTTGGCTGCCTCGGCGGCCTCAGCAGCCTTCCTCGCAGCTTCCTTCTCTTCCTCAATCTTCTTCAGGGTCTCGAGCTCTGCCTTTCGCTTGGCTTCCTCTTGGGCGAGCTTCAGCCTTTCTGCTTCTTCGGCAGCTTTCTTCTCCGCAGCAGCCTTCGCTTCGGCCTCGGCCTTGATAGCAGCCTCAAGACGTCTCCGAGCAGCCTCTTCGGCTCTTACTCGATCTTCTTCCTCTTTCTTCCTGCGTTCCTCTGCTGCTTTCAATTCAGCCTCGAGCTTCAACCTTGCATTTTCTTCTGCTCGTTTCATAGCTTCAGCGTGCTGCTTTTGTCGTTCCTCTTCGGCCTTTCGCTCTGCTTCAATGCGTAGCTCGGTTGCTTTCATTTCAGCCTCCAGCTTCAGCCTTGCATTCTCTTCTGCTCGTTTCATGGCTTCAGCATGCTGCTTTTGTCTTTCCTCTTCAGCCTTTCGCTCGGCTTCAATACGTTCCCTGGCCGCTCGTTCAGCTTCCTCTCTGGCGCGCTGTATTTCCTTCTGAGCCTCCTCTTGCGCCTTCTTCAGGTCCTCCATTCGTCGTTGGAAAGCCTCTTCGGCTTCCTTCCGAATCTGCGCTTCACGTTCACGCTGCTCCTCGGCGGCCTTGGCCTTCTCTTCCTGTGCTTTAAAAGCCGCTAATTCTGCCTCGAGCTTGATCTTTTCCAGATCGGGAGGAGGCTCCTTGGCGGCGGGAGTAGGAGGCTTCGCTGGAGCTTCAGTAGCTGGCGGTGGCGGCGGTGGGGGCAAAGCAGCACCCAGATGGAACTGCTGAAGATGTGCAGGCAAACTGTATTGAGGCCCGGGGAAATACCCCGGTTGCGGCTGCGGTTGCGGCTGCGGCTGCGGCTGCTGAAAAGGCATCATATCAAACATGGGTCTGGGCTCGCCACCGAAATAGCTGGCACCGCTTGAGCTGTTGCTCATTGGCGTGAACGGGTTCGGCGCATAGCCACCGTACGGTACCATCTGGTTCCCACCACCATGATAACCCCCCATATAGGGGCCATGTTGTGGTTGTTGGTAGCCGGCCTGCTGGCCACGTCCGCCGTAAAAACTCCCTCGGTGGGCATGGTGAGGCGCATAGGCTTGGCCATAATGGCCATATTCCTCGGAGGGATCCACGCTGGGCGGCGGATTCGGTGCGTGGGTAGGCACCGGGTGATAGTCTTGAGGAGGTGGTCTAGTTATTCGATGTCGGCGCGGAGCGCTGGCGGGATGTTGGCGCGCGGGTGGAAGGTCGTTGCTGGCTGATGCAGAATCGGAGGGATGAAGATCCTCGTCTTCGTCTTCTTCGTCGAACCACCCGTCGTCGTCTTCGACTGGGGAGTAATCCGTCTCGTGTCGGGAAGATTCGTCTTCACTATGATAAGAAGTAGAGCGTGAGCTCTCGTCACCACGGCGAATGGTGATAGTTGTATGTCGGCTGACGTAGGCGGTCAGTTGTAAGCTGCTTCAGTCGTGGCGCATACACAGCAATGCAAATATAGGCCATGACACTCACGGCATAGCAGACAATTATCAAGCGCGGTTGCTCTTCACTCGCGACAATCCAGTTCAAGACAGCCGGAGTAAAGGCGCGAGCTTTAGAACAGCTTTATAACAGCTCGAGAGCAAAGACAACAAGAGGAAAAGAAAGAAGCAAAATGTCGGCAAGGGCGGGTAAGCCGTGTGGTGAGGCGGTGCCGGAGTGTAACTGGGATGGCAACGCTGACGCTAAGTTGAACGTGCCTTTGGCGGCGACAGTCGGTTAGCGGCGATGGATGAGGGCTCCAAGCCTGGAAGGTGCCGGTTGCGACAAAGGCGAGGAGTTGATTGGCTTAAGACGCCACCGAACAGGAAGCAGGAAGGCACGAGGAGGACGGCAGGAGGGGTCGACTAGGTAGTGAACAAGGCGGACAAAGGCACCAGTAAGCAGCGAGGAGGTTGTGTGAGGGTTGAGAGGGAAGGGAGAAAAAAAAAAAAAAAGAATTGGATGACGAGAAGTGCCGTCCTTTGTGGACATTAAGTGGACGATAATAGATTAATTGCGTGTTTATTACCCCCCGCCCCTCAAAGAGGCTTGAGGGCAAGAGACGGATGTGGGCCGCCGATTAAGCTGTCGAGGCCCGAATTCGTGAAAATGTCCCACAGCTCTTGTGCCCAAGAGCCCAATAGCTATTTACGTTGAAAAGGCCGTTCCGCGGGGAGAAGTTTCTGGCAAGGGTCACTGGATCACTGGGGAGCAGCAGGCATTAATCAACGTGCGAGAGGGCAGAACAGCCAAACGAGGGCTTTCCAAAAGGTGGCCACAGACCACAGAACACAGAACACAGACCACAGACGGGCGGCTGGAGAGGGTCGGGTTCGGATCAGCGGTGAGCAGCGGAATGCAGTCGTCGGCAGGAGGACGAGGGATGCAAATGTGTGGTACAGCTAGTTTGTAACAACAAGGGAGCCACGGGAACCAAGGAAACCAAGGGAACCAAGTGAGCCAAGTGCGCTGCTGGAGCGCAACTTTGGCGGCTTGACCAGCTGGAGCGTGTAGCCGGTACGGGCCGCCAGGGTCAGTAGCAGGCTCAAGGCTAATGCGCCGGCTGATTCCAGGCTGATGGCGGGGCAACGTTGGCCAGATGTACAGGTGCCTTGGGCAGCCGACGGAACAACCGCTTGCGGTGGGTGACAGTGGGTGACAGGTTCCTGTGGCTGTGGAGTCTGCAATTCACCGAAAGTACATGGTTAGTTTCCGATATGTAAACAAACAAGTTTGTTGTGCATGCCTAGGGCTTGACAAGGCGGAACAGTGTGTCTTGAGCAATCCCGCCAAAAAAAAAAAGCATCTTTTGGCAAGAAAGACAAAACTGAGCGAGATAAAACTGAGCATAAACAATACAGACACTTCTGTAACTTGGCCCACGGCCGTGAGACTATTTCGGACATTTCAAGCAGTGGTGGCCAATGCTGCCAATGCTGCCAACGCTGCACCCTCCAATGAGAGACTTTCATAACGCACAACAACATTACTCGGTAATCTTGGCCCCGTCCGGGCAGGCAATGAATCTGGACTGGGTACGGCGTACATGCGTGCAACTTACCTCTAAAAATAATCTCCTTGAGGAAGCTTCTGGTTTCAGTAGGACGAGGGCTTTCGCGGCGCTAAGCAGTCGGACGGTGCCGAGGCTGGTGCTGGTGATCAAATGGGCAGCGATCCTGGCTGAGGGTTGGTGCATGTAAGCCAGGATGGCAGCCAAGGGCCAAGAGGGGGGGGGGAAGTAGAGCGGAAGAACACCCTCTTGATTATTGAAGTAAATCTTTTGATGACTCCTACCTCCAGCCGTTAGTTGTGCATCACCGCATAAAGCTTAATACTTTCAAAAAAAAAATGAAAAAAAAAAGAGTAAAAAACAAAGATAGGAAAGAAAAGATAGTCCCATGCACCTTCCGCCACTTCTTGTACCTGGTCGGGCAGGCAGGAACGCGGGCAGGAACGCGGACAGCAAGGCCCCATCCTGGCCTTATTAATAAGATTGGATTGCCATTGCACTTACCTCCCACTCTAGATTTGTTCTGCCTCGGAACTCGGGCTCAATCTGAGCTTTCAGATTTATTTGCTTTCAGAGCTCCTGCTGCGAGGAGGGGGGCGAATTGGTCAGAGAGATATAGTAGTATGCATATATATTATTGGGAAATCCGGAGTCCCGCACTGTTCGAAAACAAGTAAGCCGGTTCGAACAGAAGTGGTTGTATTAACATTAGGCGGGCAATGGCTGGTCCTTGGTGTGTCTCAATCTCTCGACCTCTCGGAAAGCTTGCAACATGGTAGTAGACCCCGAACGTTGAGATCCTAGTTCGACGTCCCGGCACGGACCAAGAGATGCGGCAATCCTCGGAATGAAACGACAGAGGCAGGGCGGAGGCAAAAAGCAGTTTCTGGGTGGGACAAAGCTGTTGTGGCCAAGACTGATGTGATGGTGGGCTCGGGCAAGGACGGTTTTTTTTTTTTTTTTTGTCGTCGATTTCAGAAACGATGCTCAACTTATGGCAATCGGATGCTTTACCCTGACTTGGCCTTGCTTGTACGTTTCGGAAGGGCCAAGCGCAGCGATGCTTATTATACTAGAGCCATCACGGCATCCGTCCTCGTCACCGTCAACAGGTTCTCTCTCTCTCTCTCTCTTCGTTTTTTTTTTTTTTTTTTCTTTTTTTGGCTATTCTTGGTCTTGCTGGCTGAGACTTTTTCCCGCGACACACGTGGCAACTGGAGCCTCTGTATGGCCAATTTTGTCGAGCAGCACCTGCACCGCTCATGCATCGAGCATGGGTTTTTCGATAGCTGTGGAACAGACATCTTCGTACTGTGTGCATTGCTATCGTGCGGTGCGTCGGCAGGTGGGTAGACCAGCAGGACTTCATGCAAGAAAGTCCTTGAACAATTCTCGTCTGCTTATGCCGTTTACGAATGAAACTGAGCACCGGCGCTGTGGAAAGAGGGATTCACAAACCCTCCGGGCATGGCAGTCATGTCCAGACAAACGGATTTGCCGGCAGCCTCGTAGCATCTAGTAGGGTAGTGTGTATTGTGTATTGTGTATTGCCAGCAAAGGTGTTGTTTAAGAGCTTCATGTAGGACACGCGTACTTCACTGAACAGCTACATAAGCTCATGCGTGAGGCAATATAGTGTGGTAGAATATGTAATCAAGTTCTCCTGCCAGATACATGGATGTTGTTAAATTTTCAAATGAAATCCCGGTACGATTTGAAAGACTTTGATGTGAGATGAGGGGAGGTTACAGCACTAGTCGGTCCAGAATGGTCGATATGGAAACTTGAGCAAACCTCGCTGCAGCTTTACAAGCTCAATCTCCTACCATCTCTACAAATCATTCCAGCAAGAAACAAGGTCATGGTTTTCATAATCCATCAAGGACAGCGTCATGATCTGAGAACCTTGCCCGGCACCTAATCCTAAGATTTCGGCCTCCAGAGATCCACGCCAGCTTTGATTCATGTTCTCATCTCAAATCAAGTCTTCCTAGGTAGACAAGATCAAGGAGTAGCTGATACCAGCTCCCTCATGCCGTGAACAATACTTCCTTCACTCATCCAAGCTTCATAGTCACCACCGCCAATGCAATCAAGCTGCAGTGCATGAATGGCCGGTCCCTGCGCCCCCAAGGGCGTCAAACAGAAGCACAGTAAGAAGCACGGTGAGAACTAGCTTCGGCATGGGGCCAATACAACGCGCAGACAAATTAAGCCAGGCAATCAATCTCCTTGCCTGGCCTGTAAATAGATGGGTGGGCCGAACTGACCGCCAGCGCCTGACATCTGCGTGTTGAAGCCCGATAGGCACGAGTTGTCAGATATGAAACTTTGACTCACACAGCCTAAGTGGATCGGTACCTTTTCACTGAGCTGCCCAGCCTTGCAGGGCCGAGCTGGTTTTCGTGTAAATCGAACACGCAGTGAAGATGCAAAGAAAAGAGCTGCCAAGAAGGGAAAAATCCGAACATGCGAAATTATGTGAGCATGTCCCGGTCCTTGTCGTGCTCAACACCATGAGATATTGATGCCCAGCCAGTGGAGACCAGGTGCTTAGAATAGACATCCGCCAATGCGTTGTTCAATTCTTGGTAAGAGGGAAAGCGAACAAGTCCGACTCATAACTCATACCAATTGAACAACATCAGACAATCCGCCCCCTCCCCCCCCTCCCCCCCCCTTTTCCAGTTTTTGTCTGCATGGGATTTGGTGCCAACAACCGACATGCAAGATGTGATTCACAAATATGCAATGCACGCAGATATGATTCTGCGCACGGCACACCCAACTGTGATACGCCTGCGTAGATAGGGCTAGATTGTTCCGTTGGACAAGAAATCATGCAATTGTCGTCTTTCGTGCCCCTACAGCAACCGCGATCCCCAATTTGTATAATCGTACATCAGCCCGCCCTTGTCATGGCAACAAAGCTCTGGTCGCCAAACAGTCGAGAAACCGCCGAATGCCCAAATCATGGTACCACTTCGCTGGTAAATGCCCAATGAGAAACTATATGAAACAAGGCTGTCACCGCTCTCTACTCATGGAACGAAAAATAATCTGATCAAGCCCCATAACTGCCCGAAATAAGCGGCCGGTTTACTCGATTAAGTCGTAGAAGCTTCATCTCCCATGTTGCTGACGCGTGCTTCCTGTCACTACACCAAAGGATGATGCCCAACCGTGTCTTGTCCAACCAACTCAAGTCAAACGCTTCGTATTTGACAAAGCCAACAGTCAAGGATCACTTCTACTGGATGGATGGATGTGCTGTCAAGCAAGCAATTGCTTAAATGGACACCATTGATATTCGGCAGTCCTTTTTGGAGATGTCCTCAGGGGTGCGTTTTTTTTTTTTTTTTGTGGATCCCCCATCTCGACAACCTCCTTCAGGCAGTCTTGGAGCAGCACGGCAATTCTTATCGAATAATTTCCATAGACGAGCTTACTAAAAGTTGCTGAGCGGCTGCAATTTCTCCAGCGTCATACCCCTGCCACAGCCTTTCATTTGCTTGATGTCGACGAACAATCTCCGCTAGTTTTTCGGTGGCCGCTTTGTTCAATTTTTCTGTGGTGGATTGGCTGGGCAAAGCAAAACCTTCAATCTCCTTTGTCAATTTTGGTGTCGCTACTAGAAGCTTATCGGTAGCCTATACACGAGGTTCAGTCCGACGAAGTGTATGGAAAGTTGAGCTTTCCGACTTACAAGCTTCAGACCGTAGTAACCGCGCAAATAGTCGTCACAAAGCTCTATGCTCCGACAGAAACGCTTGACAGCTTCAGCGTAGTGCTTCAACGACCCGCCTTCAGAGGCACTCGTGGCAGCCATTAACGATACCTCACCCAACCGCGCTTGGATCTATCGCGAATTAGCCCACTGGTTGGAACGTCTGGCAAAAAGGCATGACTTGCATTCCATGCATTTGGTGAAAGCACAAGTACTTCCTCCAACGTATAAATGGCTTGACCATATAATCCTTGAGAAATGTACATGTCTGCGAGCTCGCTCCAAGCTTCGGGATCCGTAGGACAAATGTCGAGGAAGGAGTTCAAGGCCGAAGTAGCCTCGGACAGTTTCCCCATCGATCGAAGAAGAGCAACTCTGCGCTTGATAATTGGCTATCCAGCAGTTAGTAGACACGCTCAGAATGCCCCAGCCATCTGGTCCGAGGTTGAGTACTGACAATGTTGGCATCGTTCTCTTCAAGGAGCGCTTCATACTCCTCTAGTATTTCTTGAAGCTCAGCATTGCTAGTCGCTGTGGCTTCTTTGAAGAGCCCTTGCAATGCCAAAACCCGTTCGTTTTTGTTGCCAAATCGAATAGTGATTCTCTCTAAGCACTCGCTCGCAGCCTCGTCATCACCAGTGCGTAAGCACAGAACCATTAAATTCTCATACATCGTCCAAGTGTCCGCGGTCTCTGTGGCGGAGAATAGAGATGCCAAAGGTGATGATGAGAATGCCCGCGGATTTTTTCGTAATATTTCGGGCGCTTGTTGAGCCAGCTTCAATGTCTCTGCTGGAGAGAGCTTGCCAATCGGTTGGAGGAGATGGTGCGACATGTTGTGAGGTTAATGTCGTGGATCGCACAGAAGTCAACTCAATTTCAATCGTTTGCTTCAGAGAATTCTAGACGAGAAGAGAATTGGAAACAATGTAACGGAGATCGTGGCCATTCGCCTACAAGTTATATGCAAGGCGATGTTGGACCTGAACTCCCACTCTTCAATAGCAGCTGGATGGAGGTCTTGTTCGCGAAGCGGAAGGAGCAAAGATCCGAGGCCGGCCCCCTGAAGCCAATCACGTAAAAGCGCGGGAATTTCCACCCCACAAAGACCGTTCGAATAATTTATCAAGGCAGGAGGATATTTTTCACCACTTTCTTCAACTTCATTCTTCCAATATTCTTGCTCGTCGTTAGCCAGCGCTTAAATCAGCCACTGGGAATGCGACTGGAGAAGGATCTCGCTTACTTGATTGTGTAATTCCCACAATCATATACCAGGTATCCATGGTCGCGCCTAGCAGTATTCCCGTAATGGGTACTGCAGGCATGAATGCCTCGCTCGAGCAAATGGCCGCACTGAAAACTGTCAGTGAGAACGATGCCAATGCACAAGTGCCACCGCATCGGTCGCACGATCCTGCCAAGAACTTGAAACGAACTGACCCCTTTCAATTTGGAAGTCGCTACCTAGGCGAGGAGGACGACGTGTTTGAGTTCAATGCTTGGGATCACGTGGAGACTGATGATGCATACAAAGAATATGCTGAACGGCAACTTGAGATGCAGCGCCAATCTCCAGTTTCTGACTTTGACAAGAGTAAGTACCATAAAACACTGTCCTTCTCTGGACCTTCGCTGAACAGACAGACCCACTGTCATTGTGTTATGATGATCTCCAAGCAATGCATAGTTCATCTGAAACTACTGATGAAACCTTCACCTTCAATAGTCTTTCGCTCCCATCTGAATACACTCAAAAATAATTTATTTCAAATCATACTCAGCAGATCTACCACATCGGCTGTAACAAGTGCTAACACCGAGTTGCAGGCAGATTTAATGGCGATCCAGCTAAATGGTGGAACCAGTTCTACAAGAATAACACCGCAAACTTCTTCAAGAACAGGAAATGGCTTCAACAGGAATTCCCAATACTTGCTGAAATAACACAGGAAGACGCTGGGCCTAGAATAATCCTCGAAATCGGCGCCGGCGCCGGTAACACAGCATTCCCTGTGCTTGCCAACAACAAGAATCCTCAACTGAAGATCCACGCTTGCGATTTCTCCAAGAAGGCAGTAGAGGTTATGCGAAGCCATGAAGCATATGACACAAATCACATGCAAGCTGATGTATGGAATGTTGCAGGAGACTGCCTCCCTCCTGACGTCGAAGAAGGATCCGTAGATGTTGCCATTATGGTGTTCATATTTTCCGCACTGTCGCCAAGGGAATGGGCCCCGGCCGTTTGCAACGTGTATAGAGTACTCAAACCCGGAGGCCTGGTCTGCTTCCGAGATTATGGAAGAGGAGATCTTGCCCAGGTTCGCTTTCGTAAAGGCCGCTACCTAGAGGAGAACTTTTACATTAGAGGGGACGGGACACGCGTCTACTTCTTTGACAAGGATGAGCTAGCTGGCATTTGGAACGGCACTGCTATTCCGGCCGCCAATGCCGACAATGCTGTTACACCAAAATTCGAGATTGAGAATCTCGGTGTCGACCGGCGGCTGCTCGTTAACAGAGCTGAGAAGCTCAAAATGTATCGATGCTGGCTTCAAGGCCGGTTCAGAAAGAAATAGATACCCTAATCACAATTTTAAAAAAATTGAAATATATATATATAACGACTTTTGAATCTAGTCCTAGAATATCACTGCTCCGATCTAAGATGTTCTCTTGGAAATTCCAAATACGAGGAGCCTATCCTGAAGATGGGCCATCTGGTCCGCGTCGACGCCAATGCCGTCCAAGTAGGCCTCCGATTAGTACATCTACCTCTTCATTGCCTAGAAATCCCCCTAGTACAGGGTGGAAAACCCAAGTGCTTCGTCAAAAGCTGCTCTTAGTCTAAGGAGGGACACACCCTCCCCCCCTCTTCCCTCGATGCTGGTGCAGGGTAACTTTTTACGCCTGTAGTTGTTGATATTCGACATAGGTGGCTACATCCATGTCGCATGCAGAGTGAGAAGAGACACTCTCTGCTTTTGGCAGCGGTGGCTGTGCAAAGCTGGCGCGGCAGATTCCTTGTAATCTTGAAATTGTGCCAAGCCAGGAGAGAGAGAGAGGGTGGGTCGGAGGATTAGAGTTGTCGTCGTCAAGTCGGGCGGAGCAACCAGTGCAGCAATTACGTCATGGGTGACTCTCTCGAATCAGACCATTCCCATTGCAGCGGCATCGTGCATCGTGTGTTGATGATGTCGACGTCGACGTCGACGTTCGGAATCAAGCCGAGAAGAAGGATCTCCAGGTTATGTGCAGAACGGAGTCAGGAACGGCAGCTGGACTAGTAGCTCTTGCCGGTAGTATTGCACAGATGCTTGGCGGGCGACCTTGAGCCAAGGACATGGATTTGATTTAATTCTCAGATATTCCCTACCCCCAGCACGCGGGTGAAGACGAAAGCAGAAGTCGCCGTGCCAGCACGTAGATTCCCTAGATACCTGGTGTAACCTGGCGTAACGCAACAAGATCTGCTGGAGGGGTTTCCATGACGTCAGCGACCAGCGACCCATCAGGTACTTATCTGGGGTTCAAGTCGGAATGGTTGGAACGGGAAAACCCAGTCTGCGTTCCTTCATGAGTACGGAAGTAGTGCCAGAGGTGATCCATGAAGCAGCAGCTAGCGTGACTGTTCCGTCCGATCCAGTTTCCCACAGCCAGAATAAAACGAGTTGAAGCCCGCTGCGCCCAGCCCATTCCCTTCCGATATGTAATGATCAACACCCGAAGGTAAATAAACCCGGCCTTCCCCTACCACGACCGACAGTAAGCTGGACTTGTGGTTGTATTATTTCCCCAGGCTTTTATCTTGCGTCAACTATCAGCTGTGCTTGCGCACCGAGACGTCGAAATATCCGAGGCTGTGTTTTTTTTTTTATCGTGGTATATTTCCCTTCGTCTGGTTTATCAAAAAATATAGAACCGCATCACAGAGGCCTCATCCTCCTGTTGCGAAAGTCCACGAGGGGAGTGACACCAATTCTTGTGACCGTCTGTTCCCTGCCAACCGCATCCGGCAGTATCCGAGCGACAACAAAAGCTGAGGTGACGCGAAGCATTGATCGGTCTTTTTGAACGACTGAAGGCCAGTATTCGAACCGATTATACTTGCGAGATCAGAAGTAGATAGCTCTCACGACTAGGGCAACTGCTCAGACTGCAACGACGAAGCCGTACAACGGCAAAGCTCGATAGCTTCAATCGGAGATTAGTCTGTGACGCAACGACCAGCAGAGGGAATCTGACCCCACATTTTGCCTGCCGTGGCTCAAGGTACTTGCCCTCGCAGATATTGGGCATCCTGGTAGGTAGCCATGGCTACCGCGAAAACGCCAGCGCAACAAGCGCCATCTTCAAGTAAGTTTGAATGCATCGTGAGACGAGAACAAGCTCGACAACAGAGCTCGGATAGTGGGCATTAGGATGGTTTGGTATCGAGACGAGGTGGTCTTCACCCGAGCCCAGTCGAATTCGGCCGGCTCTTTCCGCGACTGCCATATGCGGCACTTGCACTTGACGCACCTGCACTTCCACTTGCACTTCTACTCCCACCTCTACTCCCACCTCTACTCCCACCTCTACTCCCACTTCCACATGCACTTGCAACTTGGCTGTCTGGGCTTGAGCTTGACGGCGCCACGGCCAACATGGCGACATTTATCTCGCTCTTCTCCCTGTTGACAAGCTGCTGCTCCCTTGGTCCACCCCTCACATGGCTTTAGCTAACTATGACCCTTCTTCTGGTCTTGCATAGCCCAAAACAACACCGGCCGCATCAAGTACGCCGACCCTCGCAGTCTTCCGAGCTTTCCTTCGTCGGGCTTGGCTTCAGATGGTGCTGCTGCCAGCGCCGCCGCGTCGCTCGGCTGGTCTAACCAAAAACCTGTTGACCTCTGGAAGCCAAACCCTTCATCATCCGCCTCTGCCGCTGCCGTGCTTGCCAAGGACTACAAGATGTCACCCCAGTGGGAGCCATCGGCCAAATCTGATGGTCATAAAGCCGCGCTGTTAGCTGTCGGTTCCGCCGGAGCAGCGTTAAAGAAACCTGATGCCCCCACCACCACCGGGCCGGGGCTTTCCAAAGACACCTGGGGCAGTTCTGCCGCAAATCAGGCATTTCATGCTAATCGACCGTCCACCGAGGAGCCTGTGAGTTTGGCTTGCGGAAGCTCCGCTGCTACCCAAGCCTTCATTGACAATCGATCACAATCAATGAACGAGGTAGGGAGACCAAAGACTCCTCTGGAGAACAAATCACTCATGGCAGCAAAGGGTGCTATGAACCGCCCTGCGTCCGTCATTGGGCTGAAGGACGTCCGAGCATCAGAAGCCAGTGCAGCCGCCAGCGCTCTCAATGGCGCTACGTTGGCTCACAGGCAGTCCATGAAAGCCAAGCCTGAATTGGAAGATGTTGGCGCCGTGTCTGTGACGACAATGACTCGAAACATGTTCACTGCCAACCCACCAGTGAAGCCCGAAGTCGATGAGCGGACATACAACGAAAAGATTCACCAATCTGCTGTCGAAATGGCCAAGAAGATGTACGCACGACAACAAATCATGGTGGAACAGACCAAGGGCGCTCACGCAAAGGAAGCGGAAGCATCTCAGCCCCACCAATACGTGAATCTTCATGATGCAGCGTATAAACAGGCTCAGGCACGTCTGGCCAAGCTTCATGACGAACACCACCAGAGTCGCGAGCTCCAGGAATATTATGCCAAGGAGAAATCTAGCCCCAAAAACCGCAACTCCATGATTAGCAAGCTTCGCCACAAGGCTTCTGACAGCGAAGAGTCCATGGATGACCAACAGCAATCAGAGAAGATTCGCGAGCAGATGTCTGCGTTCTCAAGTAAACTTTCCCAAGTTGATGAGGATAAGCGAGAAAAAGAGCGCGAGGCTCTTCTTGCAACTGCTCAGCGCAATGTAAAAGCTCGCCTGCACGGTATGGACGAAAAACTTCACCAGGAGACTGGCCGGACCAATGCCAATTTAATTACAGACTGGGAAGTCAAAGCCCAAAAGGCGGCTCAGATTCGCCATGAGTCTCGTGGCGATAACAAGGGCAAAATTGATATCGGAGGAGGCATGTTTATGACACAAGATGAAATTGACGCCATCGCATCCAAGCGGATTAGGCCTGTCCTCGATGACATCAATCACAAGGCCGAGATTGAGCGTGAGCGACGAGGGGTGCTCAAGTTGGAAGAACAAGCCAGGCGTGAAGAGGCAGAAAAACAAAAGTCCCGAGATCGCGAAGCAAAGGAGATTGCGAAAAAGACAAAAGGTGAGGGGAGGATATCAGGTTGTGCTTAATGCGCCAAGTCGTCCATATGCTAACTTGAGTGATTGCAGAGCAGGAGAGACAGGAAGAAAAGGCCAAGAAGTTGCAGGAAAAGCTTGAAATTAAGCATCGCAAGGATGAGGAGAAGAAAGAAGAAAAGGCTGCCAAAGCCGAGCAAAAGCGACTTTCTAAAGAACAGGCAAAGGAAGAGAAGCGCAAGTCAAAGCTCATCCCGGCTGCCGCTGCCGCGACCTCTACTTCTCAACACGATGACGATGCCGAAGGTGGATGCATACGAGATCGTGATAGCCAAGCGGAAGCTACTGAAGAGCTCAGGGTAGAACGCCCAACTGTTGAGACGAACATGGAAGCATCTGAATCAACTCGGCACAAGGGCGATGGGTCGAGTTCCCCGACGGCCAAGGTCAAGGGGTGGATAAAGAACCGATTTTCACGGGGGAAGTCCATCAGCGAGCAGGACAAGACGAGACGCAGCTTCTTTGGTGGTGCCCCCACGAAGGACAGAGAAGCTCTTGGGAATGAGAGCGCAGACAGTATCGGGAACCGATCCGCAAGCATGCATGATGTTGCACTAGCAGGCAAAACCAACGAACAAGAACTCGGAGGAAAGGCTGATGGCGGGACGAGGCAAAACATTGCCGACGAATCGACTCAAGAGGATGTAAAGAAGGATTCACAAGGTGTCAGTCCCGTGAGCACCCCTTTGGAGGAAGAGCGTGAGCTTGGCGACAAAGTTACAAGTGACGAATCTCGTGACGCGGATGACGAAACCCGCCAAAGTCGCAAGGCCAGTATTGAGCCACCTCGCTTCCTCGATAATTCTGTTGCTCGTGCCAGCATCAGCCCTGCGCGCGACTCGCGATTCCGTGAGGAAATGGACCGATAGAGCACAAAGCTTTGGATGATGTCTATTATTACCAAAGAAGGAGCTCTTTTCCACCCCCCCCCCCCCCCCCCCCCCCATTTTTTTTTTTTTTTTTTCCAAGCTAGTGTACGAATAAGAAGATATTTTACGGTGCTTATGAGATTTTCCTTTCCTTTCCTTTCCTTTTTCTTTGATTTTTTTTTTCTCCTTTTGGTGGTTAGGAAGGGGCGGATTTTGGAAAGTTGGATTACAATCTTTGACTATGTATGCTAAACTGCTCTCGTAATATAGGAAAGAATTGTATTATTTTTGTTGGATTCGAGTGATTGGTGTTTCCTCGTCGTTATATTATGGATCTGGAAACTGCCGGTCATAGTAGTATCAAGTGTCTAGACGGTGTACATGCCGATGGCCACTAGAACTGCACTCTCCTCTCACGTTACAATCTCAAATCATGGGTGGCTCAAAAGACCTGTTTTTCGATCTATATTTTCACCGTCTTACATCTATGAACAATAGCACAATAGAAGACGGAATCGGTAGAGGAATGAGATGCTTATTGTAACAGGTGAGGGGTAAGGCCGCGTATGAGTGAGTGAGGTTTCGTAACAACGCATGGCATGGCAGTGAGAAAGATGCTTTCAACTGCACATTTTCCGTCGCATAACTTTCAACACGGACTCAGGCTTGACGAGATTTGGAATACATAGGGCTGTCAATCACACCAGGATCTCATATAATGCCAGCATCATCTTAAGCCGACAAAGTGCTAGCCCGTGCGATAAGATAAGATAAGATAAGATAGCTCGCCTGCACCAACCGACGACTACCGACGCCGAGCCTACGATCTGAAGCTTTCCACAATCATCGACCCGCCAGGTGAAAAAGCACGGCTACGCAAAGTGCTCGACCGACCGACTCTACTCTCCGAGCAGGCTGTGCACCGCGGCGCCTTGACGGTCACAAAACAGAAAGCTCCCCCATCTATCCATCCGTCTATCCATCCGTCTATCCATCCGCCATGGCCGTCTCCCCCGTCGTCACGATTTCGCAAGAGCAAGGGCGCACTCTCGGCTCCCCGCTCAAGCACCTCGCCTCCGGCCAGACGTCGTCCAACGGCACGCCAAAGGCGGCACCGCAGGCCCCGACATCAGACGGGCCGGCGCTGCCGCCGACGCTGCCGCCGACGCTGGACCTCGCGGAGCAGATGAACGAGGAGGAGAAGCGCAAGTACGCCAAGGGCAAGAAGCTCGGGGAGGGTACGTACGCCATCGTGTTCCTGGGCCACCTGCGGTCGAAGCCGTCGACGCTGGTGGCCATCAAGAAGATCAAGATCCAGAAGGAGTACACCGAGGGCATGGCGCCGGACGCGGTGCGCGAGCTCAAGCACCTGCAGGAGCTGCACCACCCCAACATCATCTCGCTCCTCAGCGTCTTCTCCTCCAAGGACCAGAACCTCAACCTGGTGCTCGAGTACCTGCCGCTGGGGGACCTGGAGATGCTCATCCGCGACACGGACCGCGTGCGCTACGGCGCGGCCGACATCAAGGCCTGGATGGGCATGCTCACGCGCGCCGTGTGGTTCTGCCACGAGAACCACGTGCTCCATCGCGACATCAAGCCCAACAACCTGCTCATCGCGGCCGACGGCGAGGTCAAGCTGGCCGACTTTGGCCTCGCCCGCAGCTTCGCCGACCCCCACCAGAACATGACGTCCAACGTCATCACGCGCTGGTACCGCCCGCCCGAGCTGCTCTTCGGCGCCAAGCACTACAGCGGCGCCGTCGACGTCTGGTCCGTCGGCACCGTCTTCGCCGAGCTCGTCCTCCGCGCCCCCTTCCTCCCCGGCAACAACGAGCTGGACCAGATCAAGATGATATGCGAGGCCATCGGCACCCCGGCCGAGGAGAACTGGCCCGGCGTCACCAAGCTGCCCGAGTTCACCGTCCCGGGCCAGCACCCCGTCCACGGCAAGGACTGGTACGAGATGCGTTTCGGCACCGTCGGCTCCGACGGCGTCGACCTGCTCATGCGCACCCTCTCGCTCGATCCCAAGAGGCGCATCTCTGCCAGGGACATGCTCCGCCACCGGTGGTGGCACTCGGAGCCGAAGCCGACCAGGAAGCAGGACCTGCCGCGCAAGACGGCCGGGGCCGACGACAAGGTCGGCGCCGACCTGAAGAGACGGCCTGGCGTCGTCGACGAGGACAGAGGCGCCAAGGTCGCGAGGAAGCTGGACTTTGGGGCCCGGTGAGATGCTTCTTTTTTTTATATTTTTTTTTGGCCTGTTTTGTATATTTTGTGAATTAGGTGGGATGGATTGGTATGAGCCGGCGTTTGTTGGCGCAGTGCGTGCGTGCATTCATGGCGTTCACGGTCGGATTAAGGGTGTTTCAAGGTCAGCCAACAGCCGTATATGGCTATTCCATGCGTGGACTGGCCATTGGAACAATGCGATGCAGTACCTGATGCTATGTCTGTGAGCCATGATGCATTCATGGCGTTCACGGTTCGCATTCAAGGGTGTTTCAAGGTCAGCAGCAGCCGCATCTGGCTATTTATTCCATGCTCGCGTGGACTGGCCCTTTGGAACAATTGCGATGCAGTAACTGGTGCTAGTCACCTATACTACACCTTCGCGAGACGTGATGCATATAAAGCAGATTCTATACAATACCTACAGATTACAACGAAATAATACACGGCAATTTTCATGCGCCCCAGCTACATGACCGTACAGTCCATCCCATACATGGCCCTCTCCACACTCTTCTTAACCTGGTACCAGTCCGCCCGCCGCTGAGCATACTCGTAGACCTCCTCCGCGCGGAACACGCCGCCGAACCGGTCCCCGTCCGCAATCACAGACGCCATCTCCTTGGCGTGCGCCTGGTCAATCAGATAGATCTGGCTGAGCTCCCGCAGGGCCGCAAAGTATGCCACCAGATCCTGGTGCTTCAGCGTGCGGATGTAGTCGGCGTACAGGTTCATGTCGGCGATGAGCTTGACGGCCCCGTCGGTAGACACCCGCTGGCGCTTGAGGTGTTTGCATATCGCTGTGAAGAGGCGCTGGCCGACTTCGCCGTTGAACACGTCCAGCATGCCCTTGTCGGTCGTGCCCACGAGCATGCTGGTGTGCGATGAGACGAGCTCCACGATTTGCTTGGCCGTCGAGGTAGGGCCGACACCTGGCTCTGAGGCGCCGCCGCCGCCGCCGCCGGCACCGCTCGGGAGAGTGGCTATTGATGCTGCTGACATGGTTGACATGGTTGATACGGGACGCGGGTTGTAGTCAGTGGGCAACTGCGTCGTTGACTGCAAGTATTCCACCTCGTCCATGAGCACATCGATGCCCTTGTTGAGGCCCGCGGCAACGCTTTCATCGAGCATCTGTTCAAACTTCTTCTTTGCCAGGCCCGCCGGATCGAGAAAGTCGTTCTTGTCGGCGATTTTGGGCGTCACCAATTGCTGCTCGAAAAATACGTCGATCATTTGCGAGATCAAATCGCCCACGTTGACCAGCTCGATGAAGGTGACCAGAGGAGCAACGCCCTTCTGGCTATGATTGCTCACGTCTCGCGGGTTGTAATGGGATAAATGGTTGACGGCCGTCTCGAACCCACTCTTGACATGCCGCTGGCCCAGAATTCGGAGGAGGACAACAAAGATGCTGCAGCATTGGTCCTTTGCTTCGCCTCCCACTTGGCCGCCTAGCGGGATCAGCATGGCTGCTCGACCCAGGCTCGTCTTGGCCAGGTGGACGAGGCTGAGTGCCACTTCGATACTGCACAGCGACTTGATGCCCTCCAGCTTGGATGCCATCAGAGCCGCTTTGGCTGCGAGCTCGTCGGTTGGGGCCTTGCCCGGCATTGGGCTGGCTCTGCCACCCAGACCTGGTGTTCCTGGTCGTGACTGCACCGGTGTCCCGGCTGTTGAACCACTTGCAGCAGCCGTGGTAGCGGGAGCGGTCGGCTTTGCCGCTGCAAAGGGAGATCCCAAAGGGAAATTAGGTAGTACCGTAACAGGCATCATGACCACCTTCTTGAACGAGCTCAAGAAGTCCGACTTATCCGCCGATCGATTCACATTCGCCATGTAAAACGACTCCAGAGATAAATCCTCTTCTGAGCGCTTCTTTTCCCATTGCGACACCTCTGCTTCCGCCCGTTTGGTGAAGAATTCCAGCTCTTCCTGCAAATACAAGTCGAAATGTGGCTCAAATACTTTCAAGGCTAGCTCCTTTGCTTTGGTCCCAACCTCATGTTCTTCCATCTTGTCCTTATTCGGTGGCTTCAGCGACCGCGAAAAGCGCATCAGCTGTTCAAACACACCAGAAACTGCTTTCAAATACACGGCAATGCTGCGTCCGTGGCTCTCGTCAAATAACGGTGTCGTGTACTCCATGATGATATCCTCTCGGACCTTATCAACAAAGTCCCAAAACACGGTGTCAGCGTTCGGGAATATGCGTTGAATAACTGCAGCCTGGTCATTCGTCTTTGCGAGCAGGGTCTCAAAAAATACTCTCGATGGATTAAGCGAGATGTCGTCTGCTGATCCCCTGTTCAGACACTCTATCGGATTCATTTCCAACTCGCGGTCACTGAAGATGGGGTGCTTGTGAAGGAACAAGTCGATTGCCCCTCGTGCACCGTTCAGTGTATACAGGACGTGTGCATATCTGTGCATCCCGCCATCGACATCCCAGAATTCATATGCTTGCTCAAATTCCCGCAGTGCAGCACTTTCGAAGAGACTCATCATGCTGGAGAGCTTCTGCTCCCTCTCGTCGCATCCCGAGGACCAATCGCTCTTGGCAAATCGTAGTAAATTCGAAAGCATTTGCGCCTGCTGTTCGGGATGTTGAAATGCTTTGAAAACAATCGGGTCTGTATGGGTATTGGCTTTGACGACATCGAAATAGAATGGTGCCAGCGTGCCATAAATCTTGCCGTACTCGTGTCTCGCGCCGCCTCGTATGCTCTTTACTCGTTTGAATACCTCTAGGTACGAATCCGACTCTTGAGGATGTTCGGTCGCGGCTGCGGCTGCGGCATCGGTTGTGGCTGTAGCATCAGGCAAGCCTTTGCCAATGCTCATAATCTCAAACCCATCCCGCAACTCGGACGTCGCTCTTCTGCGTCTTTGCTCCTCGGCGGAAGCATCGAATAACATAGTGTTCGGTGGTTCGTTTGTCGCTGCTCCGTTTGGAGAATTGGGTATTTTAGAAGCCCGCTGCGCTGCTTCCCTCCTCTTGCGAATGGACTCTTCAAATCTCCGTCTTGCTTCTCGCTCGTCCCAGCAATGCATGCTTTTCAAACGCGATACCCATCTTGTGTCATCATACACCATTTCCTGTAACCTGCGCGACGTTCGTGCTACACGAAGCTGGTCGGCCACCGGGAGGTAATCAAGAACAGCATTGAAGATTTCTGGATAAAGCTCAAGGTTGTTAGCGTTGTGTAGCACTGTGTAGCATGGTCAGGTTGGCTTCTTGATTGCTTGCCTGCAGGTAGCTTTGACTTGACATCAACCATTTCCATGGCGTGCAGGGCATCCAGAATGCCAGCGCCTTTAGCACCGCCAGCACGCTTGTTCCTGTACATGATGCCAATGATGCCAATGATGCCTGGGCTGCTCTGGACTGCTGTGCCGGGGACTGCTGCGTCTGGACTGTTGCTTGGACTGTGTCTGGAGGGACCGTCTGGCCGTTCGCTATGTAGCTGGTATTGGCCCAGGAAGCATGTTTAGTCCTGGATTATACGCGCCAGATCGGTTGGGGACTGATGGAGACTTGCTAAAACAAGTCGCTAGCGAGATGCCACGTTCTCCGTTCTCCATCTTAGTCGCAGGTACTATGGTCGAAGGTCGATGATGACAAAGACCCTTGTCCCGCGCAGTTCTGACACAGCCCCTCACTCGATACTCCGTACTTCCAACTACCAATACCCCGATGTTCCTGGCCGTGAAGAGGAGAGCGAACGACTGTCATTGATGAACCGCGTCAGCATTGATACGCATTCCTGCCTACAAGTAATTACACTCACCACACGATTCTAATTCGCAACTCTAGCTCTTCAGCCAGTTCGTCACTCAAATCAAGTCCTGAGGTATTAATTAGACGTTATGAACCACACATGTCTCGGGTCAATGCAGACGGTAGGCCGTAGACAGTAGACTAGAGTTTGAAGCTTATGTCTATGACGCTAAATCAATTTCATAATATATACTATAACCTCTTCTTGTCTAAAACCCCACTATATGAGCCCTCCCAGCAACCATACATGGAAGCAAATGCATAACCATATCAGAATTCCCCTGACATCACACTCATGATCATGCCGCATCTGAACATTAACATACGTCATTAGTTGATGGTCCAAACATAAAGCCAGCCCTATGGGAACCGTATTCCGTCTTCCCGTGACGCGTCTAATCCGATTTTCCTTCCCTTCCCCCCGCCTTTATTTGACGCAATGCAAAAGTGACTGTATAAGATCGCATTCTAGTACTGTCTCTTAGTAACACACCCCCTCAATCACCGTCCGAGACGCCAATTTACTCAAGAAACGTGAACAGGTGAGTGTGCAAAACGTTCATCGCCCGCGTGGCGTCCCTAACGTCAATCACGCATGATATGTTGATTTCACTGGCACCTTGAAGAAAAAGTGATTAGTTAAAAGTTACATGGCAAAGCCTGAGGAACGCGGCTTACCTTGAGATATCATCTCCAGATTGATTCTGTGCTCACCAAGCGTGGAAAACATCTTGCCAGCTACGCCGATCATGTTCTTCATATCTGCACCAACAAGACTCAAGATAGCCATGTTGGAGAGAACGCTGACCTCACCACACTCGGCAAGACTTTGCCTTGCGTTGGCAAAATTGTCGGCGCGTGTGCTCCCTGAGTGGATTGCGAGTGACACATGGACCTCAGACGTAGAGATAAGATCCACTGAAATTGCATACTTGTCGAGAATCGTAAAGACCCGGGCGAAAAATCCATGCGAGATTGATCGCTTATTTGAGTGGACGTTAATCACGCTGATGTGATCCTTGATCGTCACCGCCGTGGGCCGCTTGGGAGTCTTGATAGCTATCTGGGTTTGTGAGGGAGTGCTGCGATGGAGTTGGTGGCTGGCTGAGAGTACTGGATCAGGAACGACGATAGTACCGTTTCCACGAGGGTTCTTCACGTTCTTGATCCGAATAGGTATCGGCGGCTGAGCGCGAATAACTTGCTCCATGGTAAGGTGGTGAATGACCTCTGACCCGTAGAAAGTCAACTCAACAGCCTCAGATGGTGTAATGGATGACAACAGACGAGCTGTGGGAACCTTGGAAGGATCAGCAGTAAAGATACCATCCACTTCTTTCCAGATTTGAAGCTCCTCTGCCTTCAACCCAACTGCACAAAGTCCAGCACACAGATCTGTGTACCCGCGTCCAATGTCGCCGTCAATGAGACTGCCGGGGACATTCCCGAAAAATCCCGTCACGACCGGAACTCGGACACCACATGCCTCGAGCTTTCTCGTGAAAGCCGCGGACGCAGATTTGTACAGACTTGCGTCGAGATGCGCCGCAGCATCATAATGCAAAACATCACAAAGGTCGACATATTCCGCATCCACACCCTATATCATGCACCGCCCAACAGAGGCTGATGTATTAGCGAGGGGGGCCGTAACGTGACGAAAGGAGGAGAAGATGGCCGAGATAAAAACAAAAAATCAAGAGGAAGATGAAGACTGCATGTGCATAGAAAGATCCGGATAAAAGACATACCACATCTTGAAGAAGAGCTGTCATATACAAACATGCAAGCCTTTCTCCGAAACTGACGACGCGGTCCTTGGCTCTTGAATTGATTTCAAGATTAAAGCGCTTGGCGGCCACTATGTATTCGATGAGCTCTTGGCACTCTGCTTCAATATTGCGGGCCAGGGAATGTTTTAAGCTAGGATCTTCAACGAAGCACTGCGCTGCGAGGACATGATCGTTGCAAATATCAGTAATGAGACCCTTGGCCTGCTCGATAAGCGCGACCTGCTCCTCCTGAGAACTGGTGGCAGAAGCAAGGCCAACATGCTTTAACTTGTCATAGACACCGAGCAGCCTGTAGTACAAAAGCGTAAGAATTTAGCGCAGAATGAACCAGACAGAAGCAAAATCAAGAGGTAGCAAGCGCTAAAACCGGGAGGGTTTGCTCAGATACGGCAGCCAACATCATGCAAAAAACAGCAAACAGCCTCGATCCGACATCAAGGGTTTGACTCACCGGCTTGTAGTGCCCTCAGCCTTCTTCCCCGTACTCCTAGCAGAGCACACCACCACAACACGATTTTTCAACAAACTCGTCCTATCCAGGCAATTAGAATCTCTAGAATAGATGGCCTTATTTCTCCCCAAGCAAGAAATTAGATCATGGCCGTCAAGCAGGTCAATATATATACGCACTTGACGATGTCACGAGCAATCTGCGACGACAAAGTCAGCACTCCACCCAACTTAAACTTATACACCACCACGACGAACAGCCGCCCTGCATAGCAGAGCAGAACTGACCTTTTGAGGAAATTTGCCAATACTTGTGCCTCCAAACTTTTGGACTATCCAACCATTTTCTGAAGCATTGTTGTACGTTGAGCTGCCCATGCTGTCCCGTGCTGTCCCGTGCTTAAATCAGTCAATCCCCGATATGCTTTGGGCCGGAACCGAACGGAGTGGAGCGGCGAAGGGAGGAAAAAAAAAAAAAGAAAAAAAAAAAAAAAAGCTGCTTGTGATTGCAACGACGGCAGCTGGATCCGCTCAACCGCAGGAACCAATGCTGAGGCTGAAGGTTGAAGGAGAGAACACAAAATGCCTGTGTCGGAGAAAGTATATACATGAAAGTATATTGTCCAAGCAAACAAAGGCAGCGGATGGATGACTCGTCGTTGATCTTGAAGGAACACAAGAAAGCGAGTGAGTAATCAAGTGAGTGAGCAATAAAAGTCCTGTCTGTCTGGTTGAATCCGGCGCCCGATCCCAAATGCAGGAGCAGACCAGGATTGTTTGGCGGCAAGTGCTGGTGGGGCCGGCTTTGGCCACCCTTGCTTGGGCAGCAGGGGGCAAGCTTCATTGTCTTCCAGAGCGTCACGTGCTACAAATCATCGGCGTCATACTATTTCGCAAGGAAGCGTCTTTACTTTTGCATCACAATGCTGACAGACTGGCCGGTGACCGGCCGGCCCATCGACGGATCGACTAATTGACCTACCGAGGGGCTCTCCCTTCATTTTGCTAACGGGACTGCTTTGGCAGACAGTTCTAGAAAAGGCTAATATTTTTTCTAAAGAAAGCAATCAAGTTCATCTTTTTTTCAATCATCACGAACGGTAAATTATGCTTTGTTCGCGCACTTCATTACTACCAGCACGACAGACAACCTGAGATAATATAGACATACCGAAACAGAACCTATTATGCCGCAACTTGTGCTTTTTGCCAAATGAATAAAATCAACCCATCTCTTGTCGAAAAGTCGAAAAGCAGAAGTAGCCTTCGACTTTGTCGCAAAAGCCCACCGGTCATATCTTCATTTTGTCATCATCCCATTCATCTCTCTATTAGCTGTATGTTTTCCGTCAAAAAGAAGTAGTAAATAAGTGAAAAAATGGGGTATTAGAATTTGACCCTATTCCAAGTCATCACCAAACCGAACGCCGCCTTCAATGCTCCCCGTTGACGATTAAACCCATTCCAAAGTACTCCTATAAGCCTTCATCGGCTGTTAAATCCTGTCCGGAAACTATGTCCCCGTGCTCTGTGGCCTGAAAGCCAAACTTGCCCATTGGGAAGTCATCTTCAGGAGTTCGAATACCGATGCCACTATCATCATGAGGATCTGCGCCGCTCATTCCAACAGACGCTTGATTCGTGCTTGGAGGTGGTGGAAATGGTGCCCTACCGGGCTGCGATTGTGATACGTTCGATAAATTCAAGTTGTCGCCACCACTGCTGTACCGTGGGTTCTGGCTGCCCGTCTCCTTCTCCGCGGCTTGGGCATCAGCACCCGCCTCTGCAGATTGCTGCACACGAGGCTTTTGCATCATGAACCCACCTTGCTCTGCCAAGAAGCAGACCATCTCGTCAACCCAAGTCTTGGTCACCCACCACGAGCCAAAACTCTTGCCTTGAGCCAAGGTGAGATCTCGCATAACCAAGGTGCCAATGCGTTCCACACACCAAACAATGTTGGTATGCGAGGCGTAAGGGAATTTTTGAGGCAAGTTTTGAAGAAAATCCACCCATCTATCCAACACATTTTGACCGGTAGAGTTCGCTCCGCTGCTCTCGTCTGCTTGTCTGCCGCTTCGCGTCACGACGTCACCATAAATTGTGAGGCACTCAACCTCCCAAGGAACATTGACAGGGTCCAGCAAGTCACGCATTTCGTTTATCAGAATATCCACAACGTCATCCATTCCACGAGTGGGCACGCACTCCGCAACTTTGCGAGCTCGAATCATGGTTATCCAATCGACGTACATCTGATCTCTATTTGCGGGGTTTGATAGCATGTTGGCTGCCGCATGAGCTGTTAAGTTGACACGAAGCGCCCTGTCTATTAGACCGGAGAAGATTGCTGCAGGGGACTCTTTAGCAGAAACAACATGTTGAGGTTGGCCCTGGAAAGCTTCGCGGATGTGTTGCACCAGCCTCTCGGAAATGTTGCGGAGTGTATCGAGAACTGGTTTTGGTACAACCTGAAGAGTGAGCCCAGAGATAATGCTCATCATTCGTTGATACAAAACGTAGTCGCATCCTTCGATCCAAGGTGCCAAGGCAGGGTGTCCAAAGAGCTTCTGAACAGGCATAGTTAAAGTCCCTTGAAATGAAGTATAGAGGTGGAAGAAGGTTTTTTCTCGGCAGTAGCGGATGCATTCAACGAGTGATGTACAATGGGACCGGTACAAGGCTGATAATGATTTGGCGGCGTCGGCATCGGTCCCTTGCGGAAGATATGGTTCAATTGGAGGGAGTACGAGTAGTTCCGATTGGTTCAGGGCCTTATCATTTGACGAAAGGAGAGAGAGCTCGAGCTCCGTTTTCGCCGATGTTGTTCGAATGTTATCGATACTGGCCAAGTCCGGTAAATTATAAAGACTATGAGACGTGCCAGATGGTTTGTTTTGGTGCGGAGCAATTCTTTGCAGGTGGCTGGCCTCCCGGGGCGTGGGCAGCGAGCTGCGGTCGGGGGCATTGCTTTGGCCGGTTGAGCTGCTAGATATTAGCACGAGTTATTAATTTGGTAAATTCAGAAGTCGATATGGTCAACATACTCCAAAGACTGTGAGAAATTCCTGGTTGCAGTAAGCGGTCGTGGTACAGGAGGCTGAGGTTCTCTCAGATCCGGTTGGTCATCTATGATCGAGAAGTTGACATAGTGGTACTTGGATTCCCCACGAACGCCGAGACGCCGAGTTTTTAGACCAGGGAAGAGCACGCGGACCAGCTTTCCGAAGCTAGCAGGATTCAGGACCGTTATCCTCTCTGTGGCACATCTGGAGGCATAGTTGGCATAGACGCGGCCGCGTGGGACGGAGCCTTTGCCCTTGGAACAGACAGAATTTATCCTGCAAATATAACTTTAGCATTACCTTGTACTCCGAATGATGCGATCAGAAGAAACCTGGGGCGTACCATAGCATAGCGAACACTTGGCGGGTCCGCTCCGAGTTAGGACCTCGCTCATTCCCGTGAAGCTCCCCAGCTACATCCTGAAGAGTCCGATGACGATTGGCCGTAAAGAGCTGCCTCATCTCCAGCTCGTTGTTCGCGCTCGATCTTGTGGCGGTCAGCTTGGCTGCACCAGCGGGCCCTGACATGGAATCGCCGTCTTCATTATCATCACGGTCGAGCATCTGACTGTCGCCCTCAGTGAAACTTGCGCTTCCGGCGCCATATTGATCTGCAGGAAGGGGGTGTCTGCTCATAGCTTGTTGTTGTTGTTGTTGTTGTTGTTGTTGTTGTTGTTGTTGTTGGTGGTGGTGGTGATGCTGATGCTGGTGATGATAGGACATGTGGTGATGATGACCCATGGCTGCTGCCCCCATGGATGCGTCCGCGGCGAAGTCGTGATTTCCGGTCTGCATGTGGGTGGCAGCCTGGATAATCATATCCTCTGGAGACATTTGCGGCGCGGTACCCAATTCTTTGCCGTGGCCATGGCTATTCGGAATCCATTGCCCATTATACATGGATGTATCTGCAAACCCAGACTGATCCATGGTTTGTTGTGTCGTAACGCTGCGAACAGATGTGGTCGAGGCGCGAGACTGCGGACGCTTCCTCGACTTGATGGCAGCACGCGCTGTTAGATTGTCTGCAAATAAGCAAAGAGAAAGGAAGACGTTAGAGCAGGTTCCCTTGACGGACGTTTGTGTGCAATTGACATTGTTTTTCCGTTGCCTAGGTGGTATTTGGAACAAAGGGTTGGGAGGAGAAGAAACATACCTTGCTCCATGTTGTGTGGTGTGTGGTGTGTTATGCTGTTATGATATCTTGTGGGTTACCAAACAACAAACATTGGCTGACAGACCGAGAGACAAAAAAACATGGACCAGCGACTCGGCGGCAGGCAAAGCAAGGTTGCGATAATTCCCCAAAAGGAGATGAATGATGAACAAGCGCAATGCTGTCACAGGCCCCGGCAAAGCATTCGGCGCAGCAATTTGTCTGAATGCGCGCGCTTCGTGGTTCGTCGATTGTCGACTTGCAGCAGACGTTGGTGTTGTTTTCTGTTGCGAGGCCAACGAGAGGAGGAGGCAGGACGCACAGGAAAAAGCGGGCTGGGAGGGTGGCAGGTGCAAGGCGGGAGCATAACAACACTCCCTCTCGGCCAACCAGACAGAGGAAGGTGGGGGCCCAACAACAGAAACCAAAACAAAAACTGCTCCTCTGGTTTTCGTCAATTTAATGCCATTACGCGCCAACCTAGAGCAGATTTGTTATTGATTGTAAGACAGCCACCTAGCTCTGGTACCAGACTGTACCAGACATACTGACCAGAGAGGTCTGCTTATGACTCTGCGACGTTCCCCAGAATCTGGGTTAGCGCTGGCCGGTAGACGCCCAACAGCGACCGAGTGTGGTCAAATCAGCCAGATCGCACGACGGCTCTCCTGAGAAGAGCAACGGGCTGTTACAAGATGGGACCGATGTGGAATTTGTTTCCCGCGTACCTGGCTAGATTCATGCCCATGGAGAAGGCTATAAGCCAGCTCGAAAAGTAAATTAGGTGAGATTCCAGCATGGGGCTGTTTGCTGCAGTCTCCTCCTGCCCGCACGTTTCCGAGTCTCTTAGCCCAGAATGGTTTATCAAGGGAGCAACTCATCCTATAAACTCGGCCTGCTCCGCGGTTGGGATTGTGTGTACAGACTGTACGGAAGTCAGCAACTACGTCACGAACTAGCCAGTGGGCTAATCAAGACCAAGATAAGCAATACTTTAAAGTACTAGCAATTTCTCGTTACCTACTATTACACGCTGACCTGGTTTACAGTGGCTCTAACTAGCCTGTTATTACTTGCATAACAGTTCGTAAGTCTGATATAGAGTTCTTTTACTATATCTGTACTGTTATCCCTTTGCAAATAAAGCAAGCAGTCGCTCGAATTAGGAAGCCTGCATTAGCTTGCTGCTCTTAACAGCAGCTATTATTAATACAGATAGTTAGCTTCAGTTCTATAATATTATTAGAGAAGTTACTGTTATTAGTCTTAGCTATCTACCTATAGGTAGGTATTGTAGCTGTTCAGGAGTACCACGAAGTATCGAAGGTTGGGTGGGTCCCGTGACCTTGGCTGCTGCCTTCGCACATGTAAAGGCACGGACCTATTCATCCCGGATTGGGCCGGACGAGCAGTCTGTGGAATATGCGATCTGTGGCTTTCAAGCTTCGGCTAAGAATGTATTCCGTAGCCATGGCACCAAAAAATATGGAGTTGCCGCGGTCATCCCCGACACTTTCCACTAACGAGTTATCAGTTATCCGTGAAATGTGGGAGGGTGGCTGGTTCAGCAATCCTGCGCGTTGCGTTGCCGGAGTAGAGGGGCTGAAGTCATGCTCACATCCCCCGCGTCTCTGTGTAAGGCTGGAACATGGACCCGAGAGTGAAAGAAGAAGAAGAAAAAAAAATCCATGTCTCTATTACTGGTTGGAACGTAGATGCAGATCACACTGGATGTTTTTCAGGGAGGAAACGCCAAACTGTGGTTCGTCTGGCGCAAGCTGTGAGATCCAAGGTGGAACTGCCCTGGCAGGGTGCAGCTATCTATGCTCCCCGGGGACGAATCAGCGGCACGAAAGTGTGCGTATATATGTACCTAGGTACGGACATATGTACTCTGTATTACCAAGCAGCACATCGATGCATGCTCGCTTCCAACCCCCCACAGCGTCCACATTTTGCGAAGCCATTGCGTAGCTTCGATTTCGACTTGGATCTGGACACCTCTCAATTTTGCTTTTGCCATTGCCTTTTGCTACCTACCTACCTACCTGCCTACCTACCTGCCTACCTACCTTGCACCTCCATACTTCGCCAGCGCGATCTTCAGCTCTCTGCAATCTCTTGGCTTCTTCTCGCTAACAGTTAAATCCTACACACTCTACGCATTCCCGCACCTTCCTACAGTCCGACCGCGACAACACTACCAAAATGTCTGCTCAGCAGAAAGCCCAGAATTACCTCAGTTCCTTGGACAAGGAGGTTGGTGATTTATCCCGCGCACTCCAATATGGGTGCATTGGACTGACATGTAGCCATCACTCCGGCTTAATCTTTGTAGTTGTCCAAGTACCCGGCTCTGAACAACCTCGAGAAGCAGGCTGGGATTCCCAAGGCCTATGCTGTCATTGGCGTCACCGCATTGTACTTTTTCCTTATCATCTTCAATCTGGGTGGCCAGCTCTTGACCAACCTCGCTGGTTTCGTTATCCCGGGCTACTACTCGCTCAACGCCCTCTTCACCACCAACAAGGATGATGACACCCAGTGGCTGACTGTACGCACGCCCCGTTCCATTCACAACTGAGTATGACATTGTCAGGCTAATCGTGCACCCTCCGTCTTTACAGTACTGGGTTGTTTTTTCCTTCTTCACTGTCATTGAGAGCTTCATTAACATCGTCTACTGGTTTCCCTTCTACTTTGTCTTCAAGTTCATCTTCCTCTTGTGGCTGTCTCTGCCTGTGTTCCGGTAAGCTAGTTCAACTCCCGAATGCCTTGTCACGATATCGTCGAGGCAAAAGGCATTGCATTCATTTCTATTACAGTTGCTGATTGTCCTCCCCGTAGTGGTGCCGAGATCATTTTCCGATCTTTCATGGTTCCCACTCTTAGCCGATATTTCCAGCAGCCTGCCTCGACCTCTGCTGGCTTGCGCTCCAAAACCGGTGGCCTTGACAAGTCTGACTAATTCCGGCGGCTTCTTTGCGACGGTCAATTCAGGGAAATAGGCCATCCACCTCGGCATTAGGGGAGAGGATGTCTTGCTTCTAGTTGTCGCTCAGCATGAGGCCTCGGGAAGCACATGCTCCGACAGCAATGACCACGCATCAAAAGTGATGATTAAGCGATGATGACGATAACGTGGGGACGCGACGGCAAGAGCACATGAACTCGAGATCATTTATCGCTTACGCATCCGTTACGTGCAATGTATGGCTCCTTATTCTGTCAAGTACATGGTGTTCATAGTTACGGGGAGGTGTAGTCTGGTCCGAAACCTATGGGGAGCTGAGGCGAGAAATACCATTGATGGGGCTCTCATGCGGAATAATGGTCGTCTTCTTTTGCTTCTTTTACTGGCGCGATATAAGTATCTTCTCTCTGGCAGTGATGGAAGAATTCGGGGTAATTTTGGCTCAATTGGATGCGTCTTGCGACGCCTATCGCAACGTGGGACTACCTCGGAATAACACAGCCTTATACACCGGCTTGAATCTTGTAGTAAGAAGTGATATTGGGTAGCCCGAGGTAGCCCGAGGTAGCTTTTGGTGTCAACATGTTACTGGTGGAAATTGCTATTGTTTGCTCCTTGTCCTGATGGAGAAAATGCACGTCTTAGAATCAGGTTAGTATTTCCCTTCGACATCTGAGGCAAAGCCACACTTGTCGCACTTCCAAAGGCTGCCTGAGCGACCGTTGTATTAGATCAGATTCCGTAGTATTGGGAACACTGGAGCAATGAAGTAGATCGGTGACTCGACGTCACATAATACTTGCAATGCGACGGATATCAATGTGCTGGTACGCTGAAGATACTGGCACTTTGGGTTGTAGTGCAAGCAAGAGTCGAGGTGGGGGGAGCCGGCGGGATGAGGGGGGTATGAGGATATGACAGGAACGATGACAGGCTCCCCAATACAAACCCACTGGACCAGACCCGATCAGGGGACATGCATGTGTGGTGGCTGGTGGCCAGACCTCAGACCTGCGGCGCCAAGGTCAGCCAGCCACTTGCACCAGTTATTAGACCCAACTTTCCATATATGCCAGAGTTGCCGTGCCTGTTCTGCTTTTCTACGACTCCGGAGCGTTTCAAAGCATTCTTTCCTTTGCGCAGCTACTCCGTACGTCTGTTTCCGTACCGACACTCTTTTCACAATTCTTCCCCCGGTGTGGCCAATCGCTCTCTACAAGATGGACGATTGATTGCAAACGTCTCTGCCCCGACACGAACGCACGAAAACCCTCACGAGAACCCATGCGCACGAGACGCTTCCCATCAAAACGACCGCCTTTCCTTCACTATTAACAATTGCTGCCTTCGTATTCGCGACTTGCCCGGCAGCTGGTGGGCTAATATAGCCCGAACATGCAGCTGAGCCCGTTACAGTCGCGCCTTGTAGCGTCGCTGGCGGCGACGCTCTGTCTGCTGGCATTGTACCTACTGCTCTTGACGCCAAAGGGAGCCGTCGCCCTCGAAATGCGTGCAGAATCATTATCAACCTCGTTTTCTCGTCCGGACTTTACCTATGTAGCGAGCGACAGCGACAGCACAGAGCTGCAAATCTCCTCATTCGAGTCCGTCTTCAACTTCCTCGGTCGAAGGATATGGGGCCGAGCTGGTGATACGGTATCTCTTGAGAACGAAAAGCCGCTGGCGCTCAGTGTTCGGCCGGGCGATGCACCGATTTGCTACGTCATAAAGAAGGACTCTTTTGGAAACAGTACATCGCAAGATAACCAGAAGCGGGACAGACATACAGACGACGACAAAGACGGCACCGCTGGCACCGCTGGCACCGCTGGCACCGCTGGCACCGCTGGCACCGCTGGCAAAAGTGGCACCGCTGGCGGGACCAGTTTGGGGAAGAACACCACAATCTACATATCGGCAAATACATGCCAGCAGCCGACGTTGAAGCCTGGTAGCAAGGCGTCTCGTCCACCGCAGTTGGTCCTGTTTTTGTCTAACAGCACAGAGGCAGGATGTCCCCAGATCTCCAACAGCTCCAATGGCTACCAGGCAAAGGGCTTCACAGCTCATGTGTTTGAAGAGGGCGCAGTGGCGCTGAGCATCAACGCCACCAACGATACCTACATTGGGCTATATGCGCCAACGATTGCCGACGGTTTTGAAGGGTCGTACGAGTACCAGGTAGCTGCGTCAGATACCGAATACTTCCACCAATACAAAAGATACGAGAAAGACGGTGCGCAGCTTCTTTGGATGGACAGTGACTCAACCGCCGCATTGCTGATTACACGCAATTTGACGACTGAAGCGACTGAGACTCGGCATATCTGGAGCGAGGGTCCGCCCTATCAACTCTACGTTAGCGGACTAGAAGGGCCTCCTGCGTTGGACGGACTCCATCACTCAGCGTGCGGAATCGAGAAGAATGCACCTATCGGTTCCAATAAACTGGACAATACGAAGAACAATCCCGTGGTCAAGACCTCCATGACGCTTAGAGGGCCGGGTGGTATGCCGAAGCAGCAGTTCTACGTTGTCGGACTTAATGCGACAACATTCTACAGCGGTATGCTTATCAGACCGGCCAATGTGACGGCCAACTCAAAAAGACAGGGGACCGGCAGCCAGAGCACCAAGAGGCCTGGCAGTGTTGTGTTTCAGTCGACAAATTTCTCGACTAATGCTGGTAAGTAGCTTGTAGTACTCGACCAGGCCTCTCCCAACCGCATGTGCGCAAGGATTTGGGAAACAGGCAGCTGATATGATGCCATAGCACCCAATTGCAAGGTAGTGACAGACTTGGAGTTTTGCGACGAGATCCAATATGCTGTGCCCGGAAATGACGGCAAGTTTAACAATACCGAGCTCGCCCAAGTTTACGACAATCAAGCAAAGACCATGTACGACAATTTTATCAAAGTCATGCAGCAGATAGCGTGTGAGGCAGATAGGACATCGATTTATTCGTTGGCCAGAACATGCGAGGACTGCAAAAGAGCGTACAAGCGCTGGCTTTGCACCGTCAGCTTTCCCCGTTGCGACGATTTTCTCTTCAGCTCAAAATTTACCATCATTCGCAATGTAAACCAAGCCTTTCCAAATGGTACCATGTTACCAGCAGAGCAACGAGAAAGCCTGGCCAAAGTGCCAGCACAGAATGCGTCGCGAAGCTCCTTCATCGACACTACTATCCAGCCAGGGCCGTATCGGGAGCTCCTGCCTTGCGACGACATTTGTTATCAGGTGGTACAAAGCTGCCCGGCGGCAATTAAGTTCACTTGTCCGCAACCAGGCATGTTTGCGTTCAACGTCTCGTATGGGCGACGATCCCGTGAAAGCTCCATCGTATCGTGTAATTTCCCGGGAGAGGCACGAACGCGGATGAGCGTGGGACATGCCACGGGTCCTGACCTGGTGCTTTTGACTAGCATCACGTCCATTACCAGTAGCATGCTTATGATGCTGTGGTGACGATGGGAAAGACATGGGTGGTGGTGTTTGAAGCTGGGTGTTTTTTTTTTTTTTTTTTCAAATTTCATGGGACGGCGTTGAGCGAATCGTGTTTTGGTTTGGTGGCTTGTTCGTTATCGGCTTGCTGTTATTTATTATTGTACTTGTAGTGGTGTGGTTGGTTGGTACCCCTTGGCTATTTATTACTAACAGTTGTTCGAAGGTTGTCAGGGTACAGTTGGCCGGTAAGGCATGCGTTGTATCCTGCGCACGTAGTATTTGTGATGTAGCTAGTGATGAAAATGAGATACATGTCAATGTACCGTGTGCTATAGAAAGTACATGCTGTGTTTGTATTCCTTTCATATCACCGGGGTATGTAATCAGTTCGGACATATATCTTGGAATCTGAGACCAGCGTCGAGGTCCCCCCCCCCCCTACCCCTCCGCCAGGGTTAGGGTTGTGCTTGCAGCTTACTCCACCCTTGGGGCCAGTTCTGATCTGCAATCTGGACTCTGCACACGGCGTAGCTTCAGCTGCTTCAGCTTCGCTTCGCTAGCTCCTGTCAAGCCTCCCCTTTGCCATCCTCATCCCCTCCTCCAACATTGCTCAACTCTCCATCCTCTCTCCCCCACCCCCCCTCCTAATATCTGTCAATTGAGTCGTCTTGAATTAGCTTTCTAATTCTGACTCAAATCGTCCTCGCTTCTGGGTCCTCCTACTGGGAAACGGGAAAACGTCTCTGTCGCCATGTTGTTCACCTCGTTGCTCTCGGTGCTTGCCCTGCAAGTCTTCGGCGCATACGCCGTACGTAACCTCCCCCACTCTCTTGCCCTCGCCAGAGTGCCATGTTTTAATCTAACACGGGGGTTTTGGTTTTCCCTTTCGCCTTTCTTTGCAGGCCGATGCTTCCCTCGCAGATGATGAGAGCGCTCCCTCATCGCAGCCTGTGGAGCTCAAGGCTTCCGTGAAGACGACCTTTCCTGACGCAGACGTTCTCGGCGTGCGGCTTGTCAACGGCCGTCCGACAAAGGCTCTTATTGAGATTACCAACAATGAGGCTGAGCCTATCCAAGTCGCCTTCGTGTCTGGCGTCCTCATCAAACCCGATGATCTTCCTGAGGGCACGCCCGTGTACGAGAGCATCATTCGCAACTTAAGTACCGTGCAGTACATCCGCGCTATCGAGGCCGGTGAGACCAAGACCGTCGTTTACTCGTTTGCTCTTGATATGCAGCCGCAGGATGTGAAGCTGCAGCTTGCCGCTGTCTTGACCTCCGCCGAGGGCGATTTGCACAAGGTTCTGGCACACAATGGCCAGGCCTCCATCGTCGAAGCTCCAACCAGCTTTCTCGACCCTCAGATGTGAGTTTTGGCTGTCCCCAGCGCATGTCGATGATTTGGCCCTTTGGTCTTTGTCTCTTACATTCTTCCCACGTGGTCAACATCACCACATAACTAATGCCGTACTTACTCAGTATCTTCCTCTATCTTGTCCTGTCTGCCGCTTTCGCCGGCATCCTCTACTTCGTCTACAAGACCTGGATCGAAGCCCTCTTCCCTCAGGCCAAGCGTACCAGACCCTACGCTGGCAAGAAGACCAAGATGGTTGCCTCTGATGCCGACACCACTCTCTCCGGTTCCGAGTCCGTCGGCACAGCAACAGGCTCCAAGACCTACGACGAGAGCTGGATCCCAGATCACCACATTAACCGTCCCGTTGCCAAGCGCATCAAGTCCACGCCCAAGAAGAAGAATGCCGAGTAAGCTGCGTGGGCCTCTATCCCCGGACACTTCTCCGCGACAGGGTTGAAAAAAAAAACCCCCATGACTTCTTAGTTGAATCGTCTTGGTTGGCGATGACGTGTATTATCAATGGTGGTGGGAAAAGGAGCTCAATGTACCTTTGGTTATGGTGGGGCATCAGGCGGCAAATGTCTGGTTAGATATCGACGGGGCTGTCCAAAATATGCGTCTTGTACAACAGAGGCAGCTGGAAGCGCATGGAAAATAGAAATGCTGAAAGTATGCTTTTTATGGCCGCCGGTGGCGTAGAGGCCAAATGTGCGTCATCGTCAACACGAAATGTAACCGGGACACTCAATCATGGGAATTTTGCCTCTCGAGACCCTACATTTTATGCATAGACTTCTATTGGTGCAGGTGCATTGGATCTAGGACGTAAAAAAGGAGAATGTATATATCATGATATAATATCAATCGATGATGAAATTTTCTCCCCAAATTAGTGCCAAGCACTGCATGAGGTAACTATAATAAAAACTATATACTTAGTCTATACACTAACTAAAGAACTATAATATACTATAAAAAAACTATGTAAGAACTATAATAAAGCAGACAGTCTAGGACTGCAGGGGTAGCACACCTGCAAAAGTTAACTCGTCGCCCTGCAGTGTACGCGATTAGCTGACGCCGAAAAAACTTAAATGCGCGGGCGAAAACTCAATATAATAATGATATAATATAGCTAAAATTTGCAAGAAAATTTAAACTTATTAGCTGTATATAAGTAAACCAAAAAAATTTAGTTTATACTAAACTTTTAGGAGCATTCTATTTAAAAAATTTGCAAGAAAATTTAGAGTTAAACACAAGTTTAAAGTTAGCTATACGCAAGCAAATAAAAATTTTTAGCTTTAGTTTATACTAAACTATTAGAAGCATTCTATTTAAAATTTAAAAGAAAATTTAAAGTTAGCTATGCATAAGTAAATAATAAATTTAATTATTTAGGAGTGTTTTTTTTTTCTCTTATAAATTAGAGATCTTTCCTAGGTTTCTTTCCTAGGTTCTTTCCTAGGTTTCTTTTATCTACTAAGTTTCTTTCCTTAGTTCTTTCCTAGGTTTCTTTCCTTGGTTCTTTCCTAGGTTTCTTTCCTTGGTTCTTTCCTAGGTTTCTTTCCTACCCAGGTTTTTTTCCTACTAGTTTGTGTCGATTTACTGATTTCTATCAACTAAATTCTGTCTACACTACTTACCTATCCACCAAATCTACTCAACTAAAGAATTTTATTCAAAATGTCATCACCATCGAAACATCATCGCAAATCCCTAGCAGAATTGTTTTCAGGAAATTTAGAACTTTCTCCTGGCAAAGTGTCGACTTCCCGAAGCTCCAGTCCCGAGAAAAGAATCAAAATGAGGCAAAGTCTACGTGAGACTATCTCCAAAGGATGGCCGTCCGTTTCTGAAGATTCTTCTATATCTTTAACTATTCGCGCGGACGATGTCTATCGACAAGTTGCTGACATTTCCGAACCAAAAGAGCTTTTTGAAAAAGCGACATCTTGGTTGACTGCTATTCAGTCTACTCTGAAAACCAAAGAATGTGCAGACACGCTCACCAAAGAAATTCATGAAGGAATGATTCGAGCCATTTTTGGGAGTAACTTGATAGAGCGGGCCGGATGTGAGCTTGAGCTCACAGTTCATCTCTGTCGAAAAGTTTTCGCGGGCGAGGACGTCCAAGATATTTCTGAGAAAGACCCTGACTATGAAAACAAATTACTTGAGCTATATCACAAACAACCCAGCCTCAAAGCCATGCCAGCCAAGTATATTCTCCGGAGTCGAAACGAAGTTGTCCAACATGCACGCGCCTTCCTCTATATTATAGACGCTTTTGTCGTCAAGAAGCAAGACTTGTCCGAGGAATTGATCAAGGAGACTCACAGAATTTTGGTCAAGGGCGTCCCAATACTCGAAGACGGCGAGGACGATGTTAGCCCTGAGGAATATGGAGGCATCTATCGAACAGTGATTGTTGGAGCAGGCACAACAAATTTCACCGTGCCCAAATTCGTCCCAGCACAAATGAAAGAGATGTGCGCATCCCTGAAGAATGAGTTGACTTCTGCCGAGGAAAATAAGGCTATTGACCCATTCTCCATTGCTAGCAAGTATTCTTTGAAATTTGTTGAAATCCATCCTTTCAGAGACGGGAATGGTCGCATGTGTCGCATGATCTTGAACGCCATCTTGTGTCGCTACGCAGGAATAGTTGTGTCTATCGGAGAACAAGGCGAGGAAAGGGAAACATACATGGGAATTAAACGACGGGCAAGCTTGGAGATGGAAGGACATGGCGAATACGCTACCTTTGTTCTTGGCAAAGCGACTAGGCGACTCCGTACTTTGAAGAAAAAATTGGCTGGAAAAAAAGCAAAAGCTTGAGTAACGGAGTACAATACCCCGTGGCGTGGTGGTTACACGCTGTGGAACCTGCGTAGGGGCGCAGGTTGTAGGTTCGAATCCTTCACGGGGCACAATTTTAGCTAAGGCCTTCTCTAGCAAAAATTGAACCCTAGTTATTATTAGTAGTAGGCTTGGCCCCCCTACTACTAATAATAGCTAGAAAAAACCTACTAATAATAGAAGTCGTGTCTTTATTATTAGTAAAGCGGATTGTTACGCGATAAGGCTGCGTAATGTGCCGTGACCATTACTCGTCACAAAGTAGAGCTATGACTCGTTCCCAGAGCGGACTATGCCTCGTGCCTAGAGGATTGATGCATACGTAAAGACATGATAACAAGATAAATAATATATATATTATTATTAAATACTCTAAGCTATACTGTGCTAGTACATCAACGCAAATGATTTATAGGAAACCCTATTACAGGGAAGAAAACCTATATACTGCCGTGTTCTGCTCCTTGCCGGGGCCTGAGCGGTCCCGGGTTGGTCCCGGTCATGGAGAGTAGCGCGCTGTCGCGCCAGCTTGTTGCTGGCTGCAGCGCTGGTTGATGCGTGATAATATATATATTAATAGATTGATTAATGATAGGTTGTTCTGTTTTTCTTCTCTCGTTCTAGTCTTCCTTTTATAGTAGGATTTGGTGGTGCGATTAGCGCTCGTTGCATTTGGTAGCTAAGCCTAACATTAGTCAGCAGCTGACTAATACGACTGTTAGGTGACCCTTAGTCATGCAGCTAATTAGCGCAGCTGTTAGGTGACGCTCAATTGACGCGATTATCTCGCAACACGGATGTACAAGCTATTCCGCTATATAAATTAGCTAATTACACATATTGCTCTAGGGTATTATAGTCTGAGCTAGCTATTACAGCTATAAATGTAATAAAAAAAACTATAGGGTAGAGTACTATGAGGTATAGGGTAGCTTAAAAGAAAAGGGTAGTAAAAAAAAGGAATACAAGGAGGAATAGAAGAAAACAAGAAGATAGGGAAAACAGGGATTATAGAGTAACAGGGGTGTTAACTGTTACATGCCGGATTAGGCCACGTAATGGTCGAATCTAACAGGCTAGAGCTGGATTCAGTTACGTGCTAGATTTAGTTACATAGTAGTCGAATCTAACAGGCTAGAGTTAGATTCAGTGCAGCTAGGCGTGCAGGTAGGTTAGTTATAAATAGTTTATATAAGTATTTATAATTAGGTGTTAAATGTAGTAATTAATAATTGTTGTTCTTCTTCTTTTATCTAAGTAAAAGGGGTTGCTTTATATGGTTGTATAGGTAGTTATATGCAGGTTAGTCGCTGGATCCTGCGGCTGTGCGGTCGAATCCAACTGTGCTTTCCTGGATCCAGTTCTGTGACGTAACATTAACAGTACTTGTAGGAGGCAATTTTCTATGGTAGTGAACCTATTATTTGTAAGAATTAGAAGCTTAGAAGGTTTTTTTATCTGACTAAGGTGACTTAGTACAGTTTTCCTTCTAGAATTACGTTGCAGATGTACAGCTATGCTGAGTATTTATCAATCAATCAACGGACTACAATACTGCGCGCGGGGAGATTACTGGAACGTTAGGGGCGAGTAATCGCAGCGTTTGGTAATTGTTTGAGCAGAAGTCGAATGGTTTTATTAGTCCGTAGCTATGACACCAATAGTGATCATCATTGAGAAAATATGGAGTTGCCGTCTCTAGGTTTACACGTGGCTCGTTCCAGCATTGCCTTCATGCTCGTCGGGCCTCGGCTGCTTCACTGGCCAGGTAGCTCATCACGGCCTTCTCCTGCACGCGCACATCCCCAATCCCGTCATCGTCCGAGCTAGCTGTGCCAAAGAGGCATTCCCACAGGTCGCCCTTGTCCACCATCTCCCCCGCCGACTTGTCCTTGCTCATCAGTCTTGACAAGACGGCGTGTTCCAGCTCGAGCGTGTTGGCGGCTTCGATGTTGGCGTCGGCCGTCTCGGACGCGAGTCCCGCAGCAGCAGCTTTGGAGGTGCCATGGCCCATGTGCTCCATGCGCCGCTGGGCGGAGAGGTTGTAGATGCTTTCTTCCACCGTGCCAGAGACGACGTACAGCCAGACCGTCGTCTCGTGCTGCTGTCCGATGCGGTTCACTCGCGCAATCGCCTGCAGCTCCAGGGCTGTGTTGAGCAGGGGTTCGCAGAGGAAGACGTGGCTCGCATTCACCAGGTTGAGTCCGCTCGAGTGAGCTCGTGCATGGAGAAGGAATACCTCCATGGCCGGGTCCTCTTTGAAGCTCGTGATTCCGTTTGCATCGTCGATCAAGGCATGGCCGATGCGGAACCGCGTAAAGGCATTTCGCAAGACGTGGAGAAAATCACCATATCTTAGACAGGTCAGTACACATGTATATACGCGCAGAAACACATGAGATACCGCCATTAGTTGCCGGTTGTTGATACGTACTGTGTGAATACGATGGACTTTGCCCCAGGATCGGACTCTCGGAGCCACAGAAGATGTCGGACCAACGTATCGACCTTTGTAGTAAACGATGGCCCGTCCAAGTCAATATTCTTGATCTCAGCCAACTTGTCTGCGTTGAACTCTGAGTAGATTGCCGTCTTTTTTGGAGAATGCACCTCTCGTCTTTGCAGCGAGTCACTCTGGCCACTAGTCCCTTTGCTGTGCACTTGCAGCTGTTGCGGCTTGATGGCAATGTCATGCAAGTTGGAAAGCTTGAGGCCTCTCTTGCACACGGGACAATTGTGGTGAGCTCTGAACCACAGAGTCATGCACTCTTTGCAGAATTGATGACCGCATACAGTCAAGACACCGGTGACAAAGGGCATCTGACAGATGACGCACATTCGCGGCTCATTTGACGCGGACCCAGCCTCTTCGAGGTTCAGGAGATACCTGTGCTTGGCCTCCGCGGAAGACAGCTTCCTGCGCAAGTCGTCCTCTGTCTGTTGGAGTTTCGCGATTGCTGCATCCGTCTTCGGACCTTCGTATGGGAGCACTGCGTCTGATAATGCCTGCAGCTGTCGATAGTACTCTAGCCTTGCGTTCATAGTCACTTTGAAACGTTCAATTTCCGATTCCAAAGCAATCGCTGCCTTGTTCTGCTGGCTAATTTGTGCTTGAATCGCTCTCAGGTGATCGGAAGCAATTCTCGCTTCTATAGCCTGTCGGCTCCCTGGGGCTGCATCTTGGGGTGCACGCGACTGTAGGCCGCGAAATTCGGCAATGGCAGCTCTCATGGACATATCTGCCATCTTTGGCTTGATCTCCTCCCTCACTTGTAGCATCTCCATCATCTTCCCTGGGGCGGGGCCTTCACCCGCTTTTGCTAAGCGCAAGGCCATCTCGGTTTCATGTTTGGTAAGCTCATTGACCTGCCCGGAGACTGAGGCTTGACGATCACCAATCGCGGCTCTCAGAGTAGTGACATAAACCATGAGCGAATCCTGGGATTTGGCAGAATCTCCGAGCTCTTCACCTGTTAATTCAACCTCGTCCTCGTCTTGGTCAACGAGAGGCCGAAGAAGCAGCTGAACAACTTCTTCTCGCCACTTGTCAATTACGTTCGCCTGTTCATTCAGCTCCCCATATAACACTTCCAAATTGTCCACGATGCGACCGCTTTCGATGCCTTTATGTGGGTTTGTCAAGAGCTCAGGAATCTCCGTAAAGTTTTGATTAGAAGCCATGCGACGAATTTTGTTCATGAAACGGCCCGCTTTTCGATTACTCTCTACGAGTATCTCGCGTCTTAGTGCTTTGGCCATACTGTACCCTTCATCCTCCAACTGTTTCAAGCGCCGGAATTCCTCTGATTCGGGCTCAGTCATTTCAGTGTTGTCTTTCATCTGGAAAGCTGCATTTGCGCAAAAGAAGGTTGCCTTGTGGTGCAACTCGAGAGCTGATCGAAGCCTCCGGCGGCATTCCCCTATTTTGCCCTTGACCTCCGTCTCATCAGACTCATCTTCGTCTGATTCGGATAAGTCGCGGACACATTCTTCCTTTTCGGCTCTCTTCACCGCCTGCTTGCCGCCCTGTTCTTGGACGGCATGCTCTAGCTTAGCTCTGGCGTCAGATACAAGTCTTCCTGTGTCTTTTCTAACGTCCTCCCATAGAGCCATTGCTTCTCTCACACGAGGCGTGTTCTCGTATAGCTGGCCCCTTGTTAAACGTGTGAGCAGGTAGCCTCTTTGGTCCGTTCTAATGATGTTCTCACTTTGTTCCAGCATAGCTGTAAGTACCTCATCCACCGTCCGCATTGGTCTCGCTTTGTTAAAGCCTAGCAATCGGCGATTATAGATTCCAACTTCTGGATGAAGGGTCGCTTGACGTAGACGATTTAGCCAAACCCTCATGACATCTTCATATTCTTCAGGTTTCCAGCCGTCATCTTTTGGTGACCCAGTGACCTCGAGTCCACATTCATCGGCCATCTGTTTGACAAGAGACTGATAATGTTGTTCCTCGACTGCATTGAATGGCATACTGATAACATACCTCCTCTGCACGGGCAGAAGGATTTCGTCGCGAACAAGTGACTTCGTGTGTCGTAGAGCTATTGAATGAAAAATCTTTTGAAAGAGCCCTTTGTGTTTGGATATTAAGGTTTGCCAGGCCTGGATAGACGAGCAGTATGGTTCGTATCGAAGAAACAGTAACAAACCAAACAAGTCTGTAACATCATCCTTCACGGGGGTACCAGTGATGCCCCATGCATTAATGCGCGGAAGAACACGGGCGACAAGTGCTGCTTGACTGAATCCATTTTCGATCATTTGTGCTTCATCGAGACATAACCTCCACCAAGAGATTTTTACTAATGGGGAAGTTGTGCGGTGATAAGCTCGTGCATATCGTCGAGATCTTTGTGGCGGCTCCAAAGCAAAATGAAGCTCCGCAGAAAGCACAGCGTAGGTCGTAATTACCACATCGTATCCACAAAGCTCTTCAACTATAGCGGCCTCGTCTCCGTCAATAAACTTCTTGCAACCTTGGTAGTGCTTGATTCGTAAGCTTGGAGCGTGTCGCGCAATCTCTCCAATCCATTGTTCTCGGAGGGACTCGGGGGTAACAATAAGAGTAGCTCCTGTGGGAACTAGCGCGTTGGTCAAAGGAATATCATGCGTAGTTTGAGAATTATTTCTAGTGTGGAGAAGAATGAGACCCAGAATCTCCAAGGTCTTGCCAAGACCCATTTCCTCTGCGAGAATGCCTCCCTTTACGCGTTTCTGCGCACTTTGGTACAGTTCTCGGTCCTTGGTCACGATCTGGAGGATGTCACTGACAAAGACATTTTCCCCTTCAGCATCCTGGACCAAGCGAAAAGTATCGTATAAAGTTGAACATGACGTTGTAGAAAGGAACCGTAGTCTTGCTTCATCTTGAGACCAAATCACACCCTCTCTGGCAAGAAGCCACTGCAACGTTCTTTTCTGGTATGGGAACAAGGTTGACTCCAGCCCTGGAACACAGATATCTGGTGATTTGTCCGATTTGGGAGGCACGTATGCTGCCTGATAGAAATGGGCGGGTGACGATACTGCGTCATTCTCGTTCCCTGCAGGAGTCCAGAAACGATCTATGACTCGACGTCTTATTTTCCGCTCATTTGAGTTGGGAGGCGAGTAATAAAGTGAGCGTGTTTCGCTCCAGTTCAGCTCCAGCGCTATGTCGAACGTGACGAAGCCGTCGTGACTTACCAAAGTCAGCCGCGTTCTTACCCAAATATCGCCTGGAGCATCCCGTTTGACGTTCGATCCAACAGTTTCGAGGATATGAGCCGAATTTTCGTCGCATTCATCCGGCTTCAAGAGAAAAACGACTGATAGGAAACCCGCGAGAGCTTTCGGTCGAGATGATATTAGCAGGCGTCCTGGTTCGGGCAATCCAAGTTTGAGAAATTCCCCCACATCGTCAAATGTATTGGCCAACGCAACGCAAGCTCTTTTAGAGATGTAACGCGTGAACCGTATGTGCCCTTTTGCAACGCAGACCGGTGAGATGGATTCATCAATCACCTTGCGACGCTTCAACGGCGGTTCGTTCTTGACAAAGAATTTTCCGTCTTTAGCCGTGGTTAGACTAGCGAAATACTCGAGGACTGTACATGGTACAGGGTCTATAAATGAAGGCGTGAGAATTTTCTTCAAAGTTGCGGCGAATCTCACATACCATCAAGTGCAACCTCCAAATTTGATAAAGCCGCCAGCTTGGACTGCCGCCGCTTCGCATTCTTTTTAGGCATTTCGTTGTTGGAGATATATTGTGATAATGGCCATTCTCATCAGGTATGGGAGAGAAGAGGTTTCCGGGGGTTTCATCGCTAATTCTCCCTCCTTCCAAAAGCGTAAGTGAGCTGAGATCTGCTCTGCGCTCGATTACCCTGTCAACTGTGGCGCTCTTCAGGCTATATGTGATTGGACAATTGGAGACAGGTGGTGGGGCAGTCGCTCGGCCGAGGGTGTCAGCCTTGCTTACATAACAGCTCTGGTATCAAATTTCGTGGTCGGCAATAGCTCTATCCAAAATCGAACCACCATTTTCAATATTGGCGCGGCAAACGTTGCCACGTCACCATCGCTGAATGCATGTCTTCTTCATATTATACATAACACGCTTTACCCCTTTACCGAGGCTGTCGACGCTGACCACCTTACAGGATCATGAAGGCTCCCACTCTCCGAGCTTCTCTCCGCCTATTCACCCCAAATACATGCCTTAGCACAATACAGAGAAGATTCCTCCACAAAACGAGACCGCCGCATGCGATTCCTCGGCCGCGGCCTTTCGTTCCCGACGTTCCGACTTTCTTGACCCTTATTGGCCGCGGCCTTAACAAGCACGCCTCCAAGTTTCCCTCTTGGGAATCCCTTTTCTCTCTTACATCGCCTGAGCTCAGAGAGCTTGGTATCGAACCACCACGGAACCGGAGATACCTGCTTCAATGGATGCAGCGATATCGCAAGGGAGCGCTCGGCCCTGGGGGAGACTTCGAGTTTGTCAAAGACGGGCAGGCCATCTTGAAAGTTGCCACGCCGCCTGCCTCGATCGTCAGTGACGCAAAATGGGTAGTCAACGTGCCGAGTGTGGAGGCAGGCAGTGAACCCGTGGCTGCGGAGAGCCTAACAAGACCGAAAGGGTACATAGTTCGAGGCCTGAGGTCAATAGCTGGCCCTTACGCCAGGCCACTGCCAGATGAAGCCGGCGCAGTCGTTCAAGTCACAGAGGGAATGTGGGAGCAACGGCAAGGAAGAAAGATTGATGGCGGCGAACGGCGCATGGCGGAGATCCGCTTCAAGCGTCGCTCAGCAGAGCGCAGGGCTCAGCGTGAGGCAGAGGTGATGGGCAATGTGTAGATTCTGTTGACTGGTCGGAGAAGCGGATGGCAGAGCTTTGTCTATACATTCTTGGGACCTTGCCGTTGTGTTTTAAACGCTGTATTCATAGCAGAACTTGCGGCTGACTGGCCATCAGCGATTTCTTGACTCTTATCCCAAGGCGCCAACCAGAAATATAAGGGACGGCATATTGGTCAAGTTGATCAGGAGCTATCATGGAACTTGATAAGTGTCGTTTGTGCGAAACCACTGGCAGCTGATTTGTTATATCGTGGCCGCTGCCATAGTATATTGTGCTTTAATGCTGACTCTTAAATTCTCGAGGCCATCGCCGTATAAAGACCTGCACCACGAATCCTCCCGCGAAGTGAAAAATCCGTGACTACGCCTTGACCACGCTCTCTCCCGGTTGTCAGGTGTTCTCCGCAATCCAACTTCGCCCAGGGCTTTTCTTTCCTACTTTAATGCACTGCTTTGCATGAGTCCGAATAGAGTCCCGTCTTGGGTGTCTTGTTGTCCACGCTGTTTTTGTATTGCTCGTAAGCCATATTACCGCCCGACTACGTTACGTTAGCTTCTCTCTCTCTCTCTCTCTCTTCTTTTTTTTTTTTTTTCGTTATTGGACAGCCAACAACAACAACGACTACTACTACTCAGAATACGCAATACATACGAATATGATGGCTTTTCGGCCGAAAATGGGGGCCGCTATGGTCACAGGCGCAAGGAGGAGAGCGATAATTGAAAACTTCATAATGTAAAGCAAGTAGTTGAACTTTGGGGCGTGCAGTGTGCATGTAAGTAAAGTAAGCTTAAAGACTTGAGAGACTGAAGACGGAATTTGTTTAGGGGACGCTCCTGGGTTTCAAATAGGTACGAGGCCTCATGCTAGCATCTCTCATCCCGCTTCTGTCTGCTTGCTTACGCCAAGTCTGGGTCCTCCAGATCATGCTTTTCGCCAAGTCTTGACAGCTCATAAGTGTCTTTGGTCATCCAACTCCATGAGGTGTCTTTCAATGGCACGGTTTTCTTTTACTGTGTGTCCAGCAGCCTGCAGCCCAGCGGATAGATGTCTCCCCCTTCGTCATCCTTCACTTTGGACTTGACTCATTCCACAAGTGACTACTACATTGCACAGACTACCATCATTTCGTTTCAGCGCGTTGTCCATCATGCTTAGTCTTTTTCGCGCCAATCGTTTGGTGAGCTGACAAGATATCCGTGTGGCGTCATAGGGTCAGAGTAACGCTTCAGGAAATGACATTTCAAGTATAATTATTTCTTTTTCTCGATGTCCTTCCCTTATTTGTGCCAGGTACTGCTTAAGGAAAGGTCTAGGATTAAAAACTGACATTTAGTTATGCACAAACTGAAGAGCTATAAGATACCAGGCAAAATATTGTATAATATAGTCAGTAGTATAGGGAACAGGGATAGAGGATAGAGCAGTAAAGGCAGGAAAATACATGGTTTTAATTGGTTAAAAGGTCTCCACAGCTAGCCCTACATACTTCAGGTCAGGGTCAGTTTAAGTTAGGCCAGTTCGCGTGCAAAAACCCTCGCACTTAACCGGGAAAACAAAAGTAAGTTGCCGGTTGCAACCCTGTCTTCGGTCTATTAGTAATAATGAACCACTTATGAATCAGCTATCCACGAATCGCCGTCTCTCTACAATCACTTCGCCTCGTGCGTTTCCACTTTGCCCTTCTCCCCGTCTTCAGCGTCCAAGACCTTGGCTGACGACAAGCCGTCATCAATGCCTGCAACCTTGTTCTCGAAGTCTCGGCCTCTACGCTCAGGACCAATCATTGTGGTGAAGACGATGCCCAGAGCAATAATGGCGGTTGCAACCCCCATGACCGGACCGTATGCTTCTACGTTATGTCCATTGGACAGTCGCACAAAGGTCTTCTCTGCAATGGCATTGACGATCTGCGCGGACGGCGAAGAGATCATGTTGCCAATCTGATATGTCACGCCAGGGAATGTAGACCGGAAGGCAACCGGAGAAAGCTCGTTCAGTTGAATAGGGATGACACCCCAAGCGCCCTGGACAAAGAATTGCATGATGAAGCCGGTGGCGCTGAGTGCCCCTTCGCCCTGGGGTAGTATCCAAGCTGGAATCATGACGGCTGACATCAAAGCGGAGACAATAATGGTTCGTCGTCGCCCGACAAACTGTGAAATATAGCCGATGATGGTACCACCAACACAAGCGCCAGCCTTCATCAGGATGGATGCTCTGGAAGCGCCCTCATTTTTGAGCTCCTTCTGAGTGAGCATGAAAGTGGTATAAGAGTCTTGTGAGGTGTGAGAGTAGTAGTTGAACCAAGTCATAAGAATGATGCAGTACACACACATCTTCCACTCTCTTGCCACCATCGTCTTGGTTTCGCGCCAGAATGCTCCGGGGCTGCTGGTCTTTTTGCCACGTGCTTTGGCTTCCAGGAACTGTTGCGATTCAGGGAACAGAATGCGGATGATACCGATGCCAATGGAAAATCCGGCTATATTATGGAAATAAGAATATCAGCTCGACTGAAACTGGTATAGTAAGTTTTCTGCTTTTATATATTACGACATACCTCCACCCCAAAATACGGCCTTCCAAGTATCTGTACCACCGCCAACGGTCAAATTGGCGCAGGCTGCCAGTACATAGCCACAGGAATACCCCTGCTGCAAAATACCGGACATTAAGCCCCGTGCGTTAGATCTAGCCGAAAGAGAGAGAGAGAAAAAAAAAAAGGTGTAGGTTAGCGTTTCATATCACAGTTAGAGAAACCCGATTTGTACGCAGTGGAACGGACTTACGGACACTGCTCAAGAGCCATGGCAATAGCGTTGCCATATACACCTCCCATAAAGAGTCCAAAAAGGCTCCGGACCGCCAGGAACTGGGAAAATGTGTTGCTGTAAATGGTCGCTATTTGAAGAAGGCCAAGAACAATCATGTTGGCTACCATTGGCCACTTGCGTCCCCATTTGTCACCAGCAAGGCCAAACATGGCAGCCCCTAGAGAGCGGAGCAGAAGCGTCAAGGTGATGGCGGTGGTGATATCGGTCTTGGAACGACCATAGTAGGCAGCAAGCTTTTTCGTCTGAATGGATAGCGCATGGAAGTCGAATGCATCCGCCGTCCAGGAGAAAAACCCGACCAGGAAGAAGAGCCAATTGTTTGCTGATAATTGGGCCAAAAGGCTGATTGGATTAACGAAGCGATCCGGGTCTCTCCATTCACAGCGAGTTTCACCATATTCATTGGAGAGAACGACACGCTGTCGCCATACGAATAGGTCTCGAAAGGACTGCTTGGCGGTCGGAATGATGCCTTTCGCCAGAGGGTCGGCCGGCTCACTCCCTCGAGGTACCATCTTGAGCAGAGAAAACCGCGGTGTTGCGGCTGATTTTTGAAATGGGAAAACAATCAGAGTGCGGTACAGCTCGACAGAAACAGGACCAATGGCGGGCTATCCCCTCTTGGTCGAACGGGAAGATGGAAAAGGGACCTATGGCGAGCCAACTGGACACAAAGAGTTCTGTGGGAGACTTTCATGTCCGTCGTGCAGACTACCATGGTATATGTAGTCGAGACGACAGAATGGGAGCTTGGAATGACAGCTCAAGGAAAAATGCCGAAAAAATGAATGAAAGCGAACCGGCAGGATGGATCCAAGATCATGTGAATGGTTATCCGTGGAGCAAGATATGCAGCAGATGGACATCTGCGACGCAAAAACATCAGGAGTGTGGCTCGACATACAAAAACATGGAGAACCGCCAACGACGTGGACGTACTCCCGTACAATGTCAGGCTTAATTGCGCACTAGAGTCGCCGACGAGTATCCTACATATTCTGCACCAGGAGACCAGGCCGAAGGGTTAATTGAGCCCCGGCTTGGCAGACCTGAAGCCATTCCACTTGGAGAAAAACCTCCATGCGGGGTGCTGCCACCTCTTGGTCCATCTTCATCCATCTTCATCCAACTGTACGGGGTACATTGGTGGTTCTTGGGGCCAACACTGGACAACAATTGGACAGACCGGGACAGGCTGGGTTGGCGCTAATTGGTGTCGATGGAAGCTCAAAGGCTTAGGCCAGGCTCCTTACGAAGACAGCCATGATTTTCTCGGCGATTCCACCACCTCTTATCTTGGGGCCAAATGCCAGGACAAAAGACATGAGCGGCAGACGGCAGACGGCACGGAGGACAACAGCCCCCCCCCCCCCCCCTCTTAGCGGTCCCCGCAGGCGGTCGAAAGAGTTTGGTCAGTCCACTGGACAGAAAGAGGTTGCAGCTGCACGAGTCCAGTTTGCAACGATGTCGGCGGGTGCTGAGCGGTGATGAGAACCTCAATAAGCTTAAGCAGCGGCAAAAACCCCACGCTGATGGAACGGACGGGATGGACAGACGGGGCCATCCCTGCCTGGGGTCGGGACCTAACCCTTGCAGGGGCTGCGGGAACTTTTGTCCGGTTAGCTAGACTAGACTCTCTCTTGCTTGAGCCGAACCGGTGATTGGTCTGTGCTCATGCGGCGCCACTTCCGCTGTCGAACCCTTGGCCGGTGGTTCTGGTCTGTGTCACATGTCTCATCTGACGTGAAAAAAAAAGAAAAAAAGAAAAAAAAAAGGTAAACATATAGCGCTACGTGCTTTCATCCATTGGCGCGGTATAGCTCTGGTCCTTTGTTCTGCGTGTGCACATAGTTGCATGGATCGCTAACTAGAACGAATGACCTGGACCACCATAAACATCAAGGGTCTCGTAGAAGAGGGGTTATTCTGAAATACGCACGCAATCAATTGGACTACGTCATCTACTTCCTGCCGTCAGAGCAATATTTGCCCGAACACGTGACCCTATAGCAATAGCCACCTAACTATTGCTGGACTATTGCTACGCTATTGTAATATGTATATGTGTGTTAAAAAAGATGATAGGAAGAAGGAACAGGAGTTCAAGAGAGGCTCTGCACTACCCAGTCGCAGTGAGGGGAAGCAGCGGCCTCCTCTATGTGACCCGACCTGTACGTTACTACAAAGGCAAAACGGTGCCTTGCGCTGGCTGGTAAAGATGTCAACATCAATTGACGGGAATTAAAATTGCTTCTATTTTAGAAAGAAGTCAAGGAATTATTGGTAGGACACAGTTCAGCATGGCCTCACGAGCATTGGGAAATTGCATCATTCCTTCCGCACTTGAATGCATTACTGGCTGTTGCAGTTGCTCCGAACCGTAAAATGTAGATTTTTACAAAGCTTATATGCCCGAATCAAGGCGTAAGGAAGAAGAAACATTGTATCAGCAGGTAAATGACGGCGAAATTGGATTCTTCGGCATTAACTCATTGTGCCATTGATTTCAGGCCAGTCACTCATGGAAAATTTCCCTTTTCGGGGCCGAAATATCCTCGTTCAGGGATAGGAAGCCACCCTACTTGCTTGCCGTCCATGCCTGCCGTGCTCACGGTGTTTCCCCACCATTTTAAACTCACCGGGTGATAACCAACGGCAAAGAACACGACGAGGGCACTTACAGCAAGACCGGCGGTCAAAGCAGCTGAGAGAACGTAGTTGTACTTGGACCACCAGGCCAGGCGGTGTCGAGGCAGCCAATACATGAAGATACAAGACAGAATGAAGCCAGGTGTCTTGTAAGCCAAGTTTGATGGAGCCCAATGTTGGATGCCCTGAATAATCAGGACCGGGTTCAACCACATGAGGGAGGCAACGAAGCGAAAGACAGTGCGGTCTAGTGTATCAAAGCGTCCCGGAGACATTCGTTCGCGAATCCTGTCACGGACGCCAGGGAGATACTTCGGGCCCCAACCTTGGGCAGCGAGGAATATGAGCGCAATGAGGGCTCCGATTAGGAAACACCACTTGAAGAGAGGATATACCGAGTTAAACATGCGATCGGATCCCATGAGCCCCCACATGAGGGAGTTGGCGTACAGCGGAGCACCATCTCCGGCACAAGTGAACCGGCTGGGCTGATCAGGCGTGCACAAGCCCTCGACATTATTCAAGATGAAGTTTTGCGTGGCCACAGCGACGAAGCAAGTGATGATGATGGTGCCGATCTGACTTCGAAAGACGGCCCGCGGCGCAATTTTGCAATAATGCGCCATCTTCTGATCCTGCACGTAGTTGTCTCCATACCCGGCGAGTGCCCAGCTTCCAAGCGTTTGGCCAAACAGGAATGCATTCGGGTTGTTGGGCAACAAGAATCCCGTGATGATCTGGATCAAGGAACCCAGACCCAGGTTTGTGCCCGTCGTGGCAGACAAGAAGGATAGGGGTACCGCAAAGATCAAGTTCACGCCAATAATCAGAAAGACCAACCATACAGGAACATCAACGGGGTAAATGCACGTCCAGATAATAGACACGATGATGGCACCAACAAAGATGATTAGGAACCACCAGTCGGGGACTTCCCTGTACTTTGCCATCTCGCGATTGTGGACATCCATTGCATCTTCGTAGTTGCCTTTGCCGTAGCGCAGGCCTTTGTAGAAATCGACGTAGGCCTTGCCGATCGTCTTCCACTGATTCACCATGATATACAAGAAGTAGACGGGGTAAAAGGCAAAGTTGGCTCCCACAGTAAGCACGTAGCCTGCTGAGTAGAAAGGCGGCGAGTACTGCTGGTACTTGTTCATGTCCAGCTTGTTGTTAACGATCATCTTCTGCACGACATATGGCTTGCCGTCATTGGCGAAGGCAGAGGAGGAGTTAATGGGTAGGTAACCCGTGTTGTACATGTTGGAGTAGAAGATGGTGAGGATAATGAGGCCGCCGAGGATGCTCCCCAGGTACATGGTGCATGTGCTGAAGAATGGCTGCGAGAGGGCAGCGTACGAGCTGGTTGCAACATTCCAATCAAAGGTGGTGATGGGGTTGAAGAGGCCGAGGCCCATGTTTGATCCCGTCAGGACGGCAAGCGTGAAGCTTGAAGGCGCAATCCACGTCATCCAGTTGAACTGTGAAAGGGCTGTGAATAGATAGCCCGGCAGCCAGTAGTAAAAGAACATAGATGTTGCGGTCACGAAGAAGAATTTGTAGCGAGAGATGGTCCAGCCGTTGATGTTGTCGCGAGGCTCGGGTTTGGTAAGCGCCCTGTTCATGGCGATGACGGGCATGAGTGTCGGCCAGAGTGCCTTGACGGGGTAAACGCTAAAGCGACGGAGGTAGCCTGCGAGCCCCATGCCCATGAGCTGCACGAAGAGCGTCAGCATGAGCTGGTAGCCAAAGGTGATGAAGTCGAGGCCGTAGTAGACGGGACTGCGCTGCACAAGGATCATGCCGTAGCTGTTGGTCGTGTAGATGGCGATGTTGAAGGTGATGGTGGCAAACATCTGCTCCTTGAACGTCCATGGCCCAGGGTTGAGGGAGTATCGTGTGCCAAAGGCTGTGACGCCCCAGTCTGGCAGAACGGTCTGTAAAAATCTGCCGCAGGGATACAGCAGAATTTGGATGACGGAGTTGCTCAAGCCTGGTAAATGATATAAAACAACATGTCAGTATCTGTAATTCAACAACTCGTAAATGATGTGTATGTCTGCGTGTATGTGCGGGATATATGGGAAACGAATCTTTGCTGCAGTGGCACCCGTTGTAATTAGGACGTACTTATACCCGGAAAACGACTGTTGAAAAATGTCGACATAAAAGTTCCAATGATGGCCCAACCAATACCTAGTGAATACGCCCGAATGGTCTCAATCGGCACCTCTACGTCGTCTACGGGACTCGCGACAGCTCTGACACCCGGATATGGAGATGACCATCTCATCATGGTAGCATCGATGCGCAAATCCCTATCATAAAAATCGCCGTAGGCTTTTGGGCCTAGCAGCAACTTCTCCATGCGGTGGCGCATATCCGAGGGGAAATTCCAGTCGTCTGAATGGAATTTAAGAGATTCTGCGATGATGGCAACAGCCTGCTCCTCAGACATACTGTTGATCTTGGACAGGATGAACTCGGCCTCGCCATTGGGTGCAAGCGTCTCGAGCATCTCAGGCGGGATTTGGTCGCCATATTGTGTGGCGGCTATCTTCTCGGGGTCCTTGATGTCGCGAGGTGACGGGGCGGCTTCGATCTGCGTTTGCATAGGCTCTTTTTTTTCTTCTGCCATTATAGATGGCGAGAATTGTGGATTTCCCTTTGAGAAATGAGGTCCGATCGGTACTCCAATGCTGGCGATCCCTTCAAGATCGTAAGGTCCGCGGTGAAACTTTAAGAGACTACACCGAGGTTTCTCAAATCGGGCGAAACCTACAGAGTTGCATCCGCTGCCTTTGACGGCTAAGTTTCATCACTCCGACCAGGAGAGAGACAGACAAAATGTGAAACTGTCCTGTTCATATACGACTGATTGAGCCATGCCGGGTCTCGCCGACTAAAACGCGGGCGGTTAGCCTCGTTGGTCGTTTTGCGGTTGAAAGGGCCAGTGCGGATTGAGCTACTCCATCGTTTTGACCCCGCTTTTCAATTGCTGAAGTACGACGAGCAGGGGGAACTGCCCACCGTCCCTATCAATGCTGTTCGGCCGTTTCGGCACTTGTGCAACCAAGCAGCTTGAAGGTCCTTGAGTCGAGCGAGCAAGGCGTTTGTCCCGTAACGATGGAATCGGCGGGCCAACACATGACCTCAGACCAGCCACTGATGGGGTCGTTGGTCGTGCAGGATGCCTGCATTCTGTCGAAACGTAACCGAGTAGTGGTCTATAAGTCTATATCAAGCCAAGCTCCATGGAAATTCCACTTGATGCGAGATAGCACTATCTGTGTATTTGACGAAGTTCATCCCATCGTTATCCGCCTCGAGTCTGTCTCTCCGTATGTTTGAAAGAACTCGAGTTCGATCCGGATAACCCCAAGGCGGCCGGCTCCCAGATGTGAAAATAAAAAACGCCATAATATTCTGTGGTGCAGTAGCTCTGCCGAGCCAACGCCCCCGGGCTTGTCCCGACTTGGCATACGCACGAATCGTGAACCGCATTAGCGCGTGCATCTCGATCCTACAGGGCAGGATGATATGCGAGCAAGAGTGCAGTCCCTTTAGCTAGAAGCATCTGTACCTGAAAAGGCAAACCATGTGATGTTTCTTTGAGCTCCAATAACAAGATGGGATGGCGCTGGTATTGCTTCTCATACTCTGACCCAAGTGTAGTCCGTAGATGTGTGCGCTATTTCGAAAACAAGATGCGGGCGGACCAGGCTCAGCGGTGCCTTGTAAGACGATAGACTCTAACAAAGACAGACAGCACGTTTCCGAATTACCAGAGCGTCTATTGCGTGGCAGGATAAAGCGCAAGCTTCGTTCTGCAGGGTATTGTGGAATTTAACAGTCGTTGGCGGTTCTGGTTTAAAACTTTCCTCCTTGCATAAAATACGAGGTGCGGGCGGGGTAGTGGCGTGGGGGCCGGGGCTATTGTTTGTTCTATTGGGAAAGAACGACTGGAGTTTCTAGACGGACGATGGAAGTACTTATGGCATCGCCACACCTGGTTTTCACGAGAGATACTTTTACTCCATACGTCTGTATCCCCTTCCCTTCTACCAGCAACAATCGAGCCACGCCCCATCATCCATCCACACTTGAAGCACCACTTTTTTGGCTCGTGGCATATTATTATCACCTTTGACCGGCCCTTTCAAAATGTAGGTATGTATGGTATTACTTTAGGATTATATTACGTAATGATATCGTTTACAATTAAAGTCCAACTCTAATGGGCCGTTAAACGCATACACTTACGAACTTAGTCTAGCCGGTCTTTGCTCGACTGCCGTGCTCTTTCCAGTTCGGGCGTGCGCGAAGACTTCCTCGTCCTCGCGTCATCCTCAATCTCAACTACTGTCGCATCCATGTCCACTCGGAACCTCTTACCCCGCCAGATCACCGTCGTTCCGCATAGGACAGCCCAGGTCCAAATTGGCAAGGCCAACACTTCTCGGCCAAGCCACGCCAGAAACCATTCCAGAAAGCCTCGTTCGGGCATGCCCCCAGCATGCGAGGTCCCGCGCACGAACCGTGGATTGTCGGCACTGGCCTGAATGCTGGCCCCTGAATGAAGATGCCGGAACGTACGCCAATCCAAGAACATCCACAGCGCCATGGACAAAAGCCAGATCAGACCCATCGCTGACCACTTCTGAGGGATCCCGAGGGCCTCGTGGAACCACGGCAGTGTGGTTAAAGCAAACGCAAAATATGCACAGCAAAGAAGTGATTCCACGCCAGGTTCCACCAAAGTAGCTGCCAAGACGGTAAACTTTCTCGCTCGTAGCCATCTACAGCGGCGCGCCGCATATGACGTAATTGACATGTTTTCCATGGGCTGTATCACCAAATCTCCCCAGACAATTCCGTGATTCAGGTAGCCGGGAATCTTTGATCTCCAGAGTAGATCTCCAATCAAGTGATCCTCGCAGATATTGAAGGAGAAATAGTCGACCCCGGTCCTCCTGGTCTCGTTCTTGGGAAGGATTGGGTTACTGCACGGCGTTGTCACTTGGTCAAGATGCGCTTTGCGGAACATGTTGCTCTTGCCTACAATACAGGGAGCGATGCCGATAGAGTTGATTGCGCCGTAAAACTTGACATGTGTTGTTGCAAAAAACATTTCGTCTAGTCGGCCGCCACCATATCGAACTATTTTCGTCAACCAGTCCTCGCCCGAGCTTTTTGCCAAGCCGGGCCCTGCTTCTGTCTCTGAAACGGACGAAAGCGGTACCTGGCCCTGATTGTCCTCTACACCTGACTGACCGTAGTCCACCATGTCAACGACTAGCGGCATCTGATGCACGAACTTGTATGGTTTTGCTGTTGTACCAGCTGGTGCAAACCCCATCAGTTTGTCAACCATGCGTCCAAGGACACCATTTGCGACCCAGACATTGCAGTCGATGATCCAAATTATTTCCCCTTTGGCTTCGCGATATGCCCTACTGATGTTGCGAATCTTGGGGTTCGGACCAAAGGTATTAATGCGGCCTTTCTGATCATGTAAAAACGTGTCGCTCGTCTCTACTAATATTTGGACATCGCGGCTAGGAAAGTCGCGAACAAGCCGTTGGAGCACTGGATATGCTGGATCCGTCACGTCCTCAACACACAGTCGGATGGAGATCTTTTCAGCAGGGTAGTCCTGCTGGAATGTCGATGCTAAGGTTTCGTAAAGTCGAGGCTCGAGGCCCTTGACAGGGCGGATGATTGTCACCGTGGGCGCATCTTGGTCGAGTCTGGATGAAACGGACGGCAGAGCAGGTCTTGAAAAGTAGCGGAAGCTGCAGATGCCTATTAGCGAACCTGGGTTGTTTTTCTCAACAACCAAAGCGAGCTGCTCGGAAATTGGACCGGGATTACACCGTACATTGCCGCAATACCAATGCTCTGCACAATGACAACTGTGACAGTCCAAAGGAGGCAGGTCACTGCGATCAACTCAATAATGGGCTCCATGGGAAGGACTTTGGACAGAAAGCATCGCGCGACGTCAAAGGTTTGCAAGTGCTGCAAAGGCATGATGACAGAGGCCTTGCATTGCAGACTTGTGCAGGCGCAGCGGTCAGGATGAAGAAGCGAAATTGGCGCTTGTTAATAATACAGGGGAAGACGGAGACGAGAAAATTACTCTCCAGGACAGGTCGAACGACCCGACACTTTCTAGATTGGCACGCCGAGCATCCGTTGCGCCAAGAGGGGCTCGAGCGCCGCAGAACTTACGTTTGCGTGCAGCAAATACATGGGACAAGGATTCTAGCGCAGGCACATGGAAGCTCGGCCTTCAGCGATTTGCTCGCAGCCTGACCTGACCTGATCACGCCTGGTCTATTTTTGCCGAAATTTCCGGTGCTCAACGGGCCTGTGTTGACTTGCCTACCATGCACGTTTTTATTGTTTTTAATCTCTTGAAGGAGGGAAGGCGGGGAGACGTGGGGGTATGGCTTTGCCGATGACCATGGCATTTGTTTAGACTTCAGTGAACCAAAAAAGAAAAAAAAAAAAAAAAAAGTGAACCCACAAAGTAGTTCCTACCAAGTCCTAGACGACTTTTTTTGTGGTACTTCACCAGGTACTTGTCAGCTTTATAAATTCATACCTACATTACTCATGAAAGGCCCGAAGTTAACTAATACATACATCCTCCTGCTTAATCTTCGTATTCTGGTTTCTTTGAAACATCAGGGTGACAAAGGGACGGAAGAGGTTCACATCTCGGCCCTGGCTTGTGAGTGCTCCGTGTTGAAAAGTGGGTCGAAGAACCACTCAATCCCGTGGTTTAGCCAAAGAGGTGCGGATAGCTCCAACCTTAGTTCAAATTTGAAATTTCTTTCTCTTCCCACAGCAGGTTTGGATAACTTCTTGGCTTTATGCACCACGACACTTTTGTCGTCGCTCCTGCACAGCCCTTCTGGTCTTCCTTTGCTCGGGTCTGAGTTCGATTCGCTCGTCATCAGAGCAGTTCCGCTGGCCATGCCCTAGACAAGGTTGGTTGAATTTTCACTCCACGTGTCATATGTCGTTTCCTTGCACCTTCTTGACCAGCACCATCTTGATGGATCTGCCGGCCGCCCGGTAAAGCTTCAATGCGAATTAATGACGGATGGTGTAAGCCTGATGGAAAATCCCAACACCCGATGCTGTGATTGCGCAAACCTCCAGATCACACTCAACTGCTCCATGATGACACCTTAATACGGTGCTTAGAGGAATTCTCGATTCATTTCGACCTCGATGATTGCCCTTAATTATAGACTACAACGGTATCTGATGCAGTTGCTTTTCTTTTCTTCTCATCAATATTACTTACTTGCACTTTGCTCAAGCCCCCAGAGTGCTTTGCTGACTGGCTTGTCTTAGTCAAAATGACTTCCAGCCCGAAATGGCTGAGACTCAAACAATTACCAAGGAAAATGGCCGAGTGACGGCTGCGCCGGGGTCGAAGCCGAAGGGCACCTCCCAGAAACGGGGACTGTCCATCAGCCAGATCTATGCGCTTCCTGCCCCAATACGAACATTTCCACTTCCAGCCTTCTACCCCAATAACCCAGTCTCACTGTTGAATGCAGCCTATGCCTGGCTGTGTCGGGTACTTTTCCCACCTCCCGATGAGCCTGCCGTCATTCATCGAGGAGTGTGGTCCGAAGCCACTGGCTCTATTCATGTCACCGACGAGAAGTCCATGAGAGCCTTGTGGGAGCAGGGTTTCTACGGCAAAGGCAGCCTAAGTCGCAGTGAACCAAACTGGCTCAAGAAAGAGCTTGTTCGGAGGGGGCAGCAAGACACGCACGTCAATGAAATTCTGACGACACAGAGGCGTGAAGAGCGAGCTCAGGCAAAATGGGAGAGAGCCAGACTAGAACAGGAGGCCATCCGACAAACACGGTTGAAAGAGGCTGAGCTTGCCGCTGCAGAGTCTGAGTCTAAGTTGGTGACGTTGCTTCCGTCTGTGTCTTCTTCGGTTTTTAATGCTCCGGTGGGGCCACTTGAATTGCTTTCTTTGCCCAATTCAGAGGCAAACAGAAATGTAAATATGTTGGCCGAAGTCCGGAACGGTACTCAAAAGGGCAAGGTTGTGGAAATTCCAGGATCCATGGACAATTTATCCCGAAGCATAATTGACGAGCAGGAAAGCGCGTCAGAAGCTGCTACCGTCGCTGCTATGACAGATGGCAATAGTTCCGTCATTGATGCTATTGAACATTCAACAACCTCCGGGTATTCTATGTCTTGCAATGTTAAAGGAGACAGAGCATTAAAACAACCAAGAAATGTCCGGTTTTCCACCGATGTGAAGGCAACGACATTCAATCTCAACGATCCCCCGAGCCCTCATTCTCAAGCCAACAGCCAGCCCAAGGAACCACTCTCGATGGAGGATACCAACGACCCCATGTTCCCAGATACCATCAGCCCACCAGTGGTGCAGATGGATGCCGACACTTTAAACGAGGAAATTGTCAATATAGAGCATCTTCAGTTGACACCTGAAGAATCCTTCTTCCTGACATTCGGCCTTGGTGCGCTCTCTATCACAGACCCATGGTCCGGCGCTGAAATGACGAATCAAGAACTATTCACTCGGTTTCGGCAGTTCTCTTACTTCCCCCCTCGGAATGGACCAGACGATTCAGACCTGGAACCCGACGATGGGTTTCTACTTAATTACGCTGTGTATCATCATTTCCGCTCGCTGGGCTGGGTACCGCGCGCAGGCATCAAGTTTGGCGTTGACTGGCTTTTGTACACTAGAGGCCCGGTGTTTGATCACGCCGAATTTGGCCTCATCATCATACCCTCTTACTCAGATCCTTGGTGGAAAGCCAGGGGTAGGCAGGGACCCAGCAGGTCGTGGCACTGGCTTCACAGCGTTGTTCGTGTCCTGTCGCACGTTATGAAAAGTCTTGTATTAGTATATGTTGACGTGCCGCCGCCGCCCAAATTCGATGCGGCGGCGGAGAAGGGCTATGCAGAGGCCTTGAAGCTTTACCATGTGAGAGAGGTGATGGTGAAGCGGTGGTCGAGCAACCGCAACAGGTAGAGAGAACGAAGACATGTACCGAATTGATCAGAATGCAAGGCCATGACTAGATGTAATCATTTGCGCTAATTTTTACGTGGAGCTGATGAGCTTTGTCCACCTCTTGGGAGAACCTCGGGTCGCCGTTGCACGTATCACGAGATTGTGAACTTGGTCAACATGACTGGCTCGTGACACGGCAGGGCATGTTGTGCACAAGCAATCAAATCATGCCATACCATACCAAACGCGGAGAGATAACGGTTGGTCCGTTACAGTTACATCATTCTCATATTAAAGGAATTAGCCCCGCGCCAGCTGTACAACTCTGGGACCAAGTCCTCGTGCTGCCCCAGGTCCTTCCATCTTTAATTATTTCCGAGCTTGCGATGCTCCTGTGTGCGAGGGCGCAACTTCACGTGAGTTTGCAATCCGTCTGGCCTCGACTCCCGCATCTCTCTCGGACAGCATGTCAAGAGCCGTGCTCGCGCCGAGCCCGTCTTTCGCACGAAGCGCCATTCGCACCAGCAGCTTCGTCAGGACTCGCACCACAAGGCCAACACCGTTCTTCTCGCGATGTCTCCTCCACCAATATCACGGCTGCCGTGCCAGCGTAAAGTCGTCGGTCCACGCCATCATGTTCTCACCACCAGATCCGCCCTCGCAGGACTGGTCCAAGAACGGGATTCCCGAGGGCGCGCCCCAGTTTACCTACCGGCCTAATGATGCTAAAGACGATGCTGTCGATATCTCCTGGACAGACGAGCACATCATCCTGCAGGCCTCGGCGGGGGAATGCAACCGACGGCCTCTCAACCCGGCCACCCTCCGTGATAGCTGTGCCTGCAATGCTTGCAAGGATCCCTCGTCGGGCCAGAAGAGCTTCGCGTCCACCGAGATCCCAACCGACATAGGCATATCGTCTGTTCGTGCCACAGAGCCCGGCCTCGCCATCACGTTCGCCAACGACATAGCCCGCTTTGCTAGCCAGGGGCATGAGACGATTCTTCCCTGGTCGCACATCCGAAGTGCCGTCAAGTGCCGCTCTCCCAGCCAATCCATCCTCTCTCACAAACACACCGTCCTTCGTCGAACGGGCGTGCAATACTGGGATGCTCGCACGCTCGCCCAGCACGTCCGCAAGTTCGACTACCATGACTTCATGGAGCCCGGCTCCTCCGCCTTCTGGGACGTCGTCATCGACATTCTCCGCCTCGGAATCGTCTACCTTCGCAACGTCCCGCGCGACGAGTCCTCCGTCGTGAATATCACCACTCGAATCGCCAACATACGCGAGACTTTCTACGGCCGTACCTTTGACGTGCGAGCCAAGCCCAACGCCGAAAACGTGGCGTATTCGAGCGGCTACCTTGGCCTTCACCAGGACCTCTGCTACTTGTCCCCTCCGCCGATGATCCAAGTCCTCCACTGTATGGACAATTCCTGCGACGGCGGAGAGTCCCTCTTCAGCGACGGCGAGAGAGTAGGCCGTCTACTGTGGCCCTTTACGACCAGCAGCAATTCCCTAATGGCACCGCTGGCAAATCACCTCATCCCATACCAGTACGATAAACACGGATACTTTTACCACGCGGAGCGCCCGGTCATAGACAGCGACGAGAACGGCTTCGCAGGCGTGTACTGGAGCCCCCCGTTCCAAGGGCGCTACGAGAACACCTCTTTGGACCTGAAGGTCTGGATCGAGCCGGCGCGCGTCTTCGAGGCTCTGATCAATCATCCCGACGCGGTATATAGCTACAAGATGAAAGAGGGAGAGTGCGTGCTCTTTGACAATTTGCGGGCCATGCATGGGAGAACCGCGTTTGACGCCTCGGCCGGAGGGTCGAGATGGTTGCGCGGCGCGTACATCGCCGCCGAGGACTTCTTGAGCAGGGCGGCGTGCATGCCTGCTGGACAGGCCGAGACGTACAGGGGCCCCCAGGAATGGACGCCTGGAAAGGCGCAGAGGGAGTTGCGCAAGGGTGAGTGGTATGACGATGTGGTGAAGAGGGTGACGGGGAATGAAGCTGGTGACGAGGAATAAGTTAGCGGGCATGAGGCAACGCGCAAGGGCGATTCTATGCGGGGAAAGTGTAATATGGAGATTCTCGTCTCAGCGGGTAATGAATGATGATGACGTTAATGAAGGTGAGCGATTGGACATTACAGACGATGACCTGGTAATGTAGACTACACTGAGAATGAGCAACTATGATGCCAGATGTCGGCCACAAGTGGACACGAAGTACGCTTCGGTGGCTCTTTGGCCCAGAGTCACATGCTAAGCTTGATATCACAGCGGCAAGTTGATTTCTGATTTTCCTAGTTAGAAGCTCAAATTGGAAAATGCTCTCCAGACAAAGCCTGAGACTCGTCCCCGAATAGATTCACGCTCAATCTACTACCAATGGTCATACGCTCTACCACTTCTTTGCCTCCACGCCATCCGGCGGAATAGTCTCAACAGTGCGCTTGCCGACGTCGCTCCAATCCGTGCTCAGCGTAGTGCCATTGCTCTCAGTGAAGCTCTTCATCATGGCGCGCCTCTGCTCATCCGTCGCATCCTTGTACAGCTTCTTGAAGAAGTCGTCCACGCCACCGTCTTCCCCATCCTGGTCATCCGCAATCTTATCCCAGTCCTTAGGCCCTGTGCGCGATGAAGTCGGGTAAGCAGGTCCAGTAGGTTTCGGAATAGTTGCGTTTGGCGCACCGTGTTCCGTCTCCGCTGCATTGCACGCAGGTCCAGCCGCCTCGCCGCTCGTTTGTTTGTTTGCCATGACGCTGGTCGTGGTGGCCTTCATGGCTGCCGGCCTATGAAGTCAAGTTAGTCGAGACCAGTCAGCTTGAAGGCACGTTATGTTGCACTTTTGGGGGGAAGGGGCTCACTCTTTGCATGCTGGCTTCTGATCCTCAGTGGCGTCTTCCTTGGTCAATCGTGGCCATTTGCCGAGCTTCTTTTTGGCGAGACGCAGCTCGACTTTGTTGGGAGTTACCGTGAAACTTGATTCCGACGGGCTGATCTGGGAGTAGGTCTTGAGCTCGAACTCCTTCTCTTCGCCGTTGGGATAAATAAGCGGGTTTAGGCGCACTGAGTCGTCGAGGAATTCAACCTGCAGCTTTTCCCGCTTGACGCCTTTGCTGAAGATGGATACGGTCATGAAGGCATCTGACTGGAAATCCTGTATGCGAGGCGACACGTTTTCGGAAGCTATGGTTTTGGTTACAGGACTGGGTGGTGATGTCGGCACATCAGTGGCTTTAGCGTCGCTGTCCAATTTCAAATTGGCGAGCTCCTTGCGTTCTGGTCTCATGGTCACTGTGGCTTTGCGCGCCGGATCATCTGCTGGAAGCTTCTCCATCATGCTGAGGCACTGAATGCGCAACGTACTTGCTCGTCGCCAGTCTCTAGTCTTCTGCGAAAGTGACTGGCTTGGCATGTCGGTTGCGAATTGCTTCTTGTCGCCGGGCTGGTTGAAGGGATCTTGTCGTGCCTCCTCCATCGCAGTTTCCGCAGTCTCCGTCCAAAAGCCACTTTCGTCCATGTATTTAGTTTTGGGATCCTCTTTCTCAAGCGCAGGCAGACCCTTGCATAGACGCATGGCGTAAATGTTGCAGCAATCCGCGTTAGCATACTGCCCCAGGCGAAAGTAGGCCACTGCTCGCCGATATTGAGCTTCGATCATCAAGTCTCGCTTGTTCCGGTCATAGGCAGTGTGAAAGGCGAGACTGGAATCATCGAGAGCCTCGTCATACCGCTCCAGGCTGATGAGGGCTCTTGATCGTGCCAGGAGCCACGCGGGGTTTAGGGAGCTCTGGAGAGCTTTGGATAGCAAGTTGATGGCTTTGTCCCATTCTCTTTCCTCTACAGCTTTTAGGCCTTGGGTGGCCAAGGTGATGTGCGACATGTTGAACGGTATCGAGGTACAGCGCTGGATCTGGATGGGGTGAATGATGTAGGAGTGTTTACTTGATCATCTGTTGGCTAGAAACTCGCCCTGAGCGGGAGAAAGGAAGCGCTCCGAGAAGGTGAACCTAATAGACCCTCTTTAATCAGCCGCAGGAGTCTGTGATATAAGCTCGCTGATGGACATCAAGACTTTGCTTAAAAAAAAAAAAAAAAATGCTTGACCATGTATGATTCTCTGACTCCAAGTTTCCTTCTGAGCCTAATAACGCCAAACTGCCCGTCCACCAAGATGGCCGACAAATAGAATCGCACCTTTCTACGGCGTTCCAGCAATTATGGTGCGGACGCTTTTTTGTTGGCTGTGTGGTAAGTGGGGCAGGCAGCTGGCGCACGTCGAACCTCCTAGAAGATACAATCACACAAGGGCTTCTTCTGGTCGGAGGAAACTGGGCGCTATTGCCAAGGATATGAAAGAATGACTTGGATCATGCGAGACTAAGCTTTGTCTTTAAGCAGCTTTCTATATTCCTACAGCCTGAAGTACTTTTTGGCTTAATTGCCATTGGTTTTGTATTTCCAGAAATCGGCTTAAAAGTTTTGCCTCGAGAGCTATGGTGCATGGTTCACCAAGATGGTTACGTACAACTGACTACCTAAAGTTCTGATAGCACACGATAAACGTAATCGTATACCTCTCATGAAAATGTCAGTGTCATCTTGAATCGGTAAAAGGTAATTGTCACCAGAATGCAGGTTAGCGCGCGATGGCAGGTAGATACAGCTTCTAATCTGAATGGCGGACATCGCTTCCTATGCCTTTGATATGCATCGAGTTTGTCAAGTAATTATAGATCTACGTACAATACATCGCTCCCAATATATTAGTTAAAGGTCCTATTATACATTAAGTTACTATACGGAGAGCTGTAGCACGCTGGTCACAGCTCGATCTTCACATCGGGGTATTTCCTCGCAAATAACCCCAATGCCTTAATCGAGAACGTAAACTTGTAATTTGGGTACGAGATCATACAAGATTTGTTGAAAACACCTTCGATAGCCTCCTGCAGCCATTCGCCGTTTTCCTGCTGCCTCTCCATTATGAACTTGATTCCCTTCTTCAGTGGTTCAACATCAGGATAATCCGCCTCGATTAGACCAATCAAAGCCCAAGCCGTCTGTACCACGAGAGATCCCATTGAATGCTCATGATATTTCATCTCGACGCAAGACTGTAGCAAAGTTAGTAGTCATGTAACTCAACGAAAAGCAGGATTGGATGATTCTCAAGAATTTGAGAAAAACTCAACATTGATGAGCCTACCTTGTAGCTTTCAGACCAGCCACCGTCAGCTCTCTGCTTTGAGATTAAGAAGTCGCAGCCTCGCCTCGATATCTTACTATTAGCGTAAGTCTCGCCAATGCTGGCCATGCTTTCGAGAGCAAACATGGTTGCGTATGTAAAGCAGATGCCCCAGCTACCGTACCAGCTGCCGTCTATTCTCTGGTTGCCTTTGATCCAGTTGGTAGCCCTCCTGATAAATAGATTAATCTCATCCGTCCTGTAATCGGGCCAGTACCTCTTGAATAGTGAGAGCGCGGTTACGCATGCTGTTGTGCATTCAGGATAGTCGTACTCAATCATGATACGACCGAACACTTCAGCCGCATTGAAGATTTCCATGTATTCACCAGCACGACGTGCTTCATAAGACGATAGGGCACCATTGTCATTTTGGTACTGTAGAAGGGTGTCAATCGAATCAAAGATGCGCTGATCTTGCAGTACTTCTGGGAATCCGCCTGCTTTCTGTAGTAAAATGACGGCTTTCAATGCTTCTGCAGTGCAGTCGCTGACACTGTAACCCTGTTCGTTGTTGCTGAATGGCCACCCCCCCTTTCTGGGTTGCCTGTAACATTTTTCTTGATCAACACAGTTTTTGCGGATTTGTTGTCGTTCCAAAAAGTTCAATGCACGCATAAGCATAGGTCGCCACTTCTTGTCATTGTGCAGGCCAGCCTCAAAGACACCTTGTATCAAAAATGCCGTGTCCCAACACTGAACACCATTGGTTCCGTTGCAAAGCATACCTTCATTTGTCACCCAAAGGCACTCGTCCAGTCGTTGAAGGTGTCTCCTGACACTCAAAGCGTCTGGTCCATCTCGAATGTAGCACGCAATGGTGTTCATCGCAGCACTGACAGGAGCAAGGTCTGTATAACTTGTATTGGCATCCTCCATGTCTATCAGTCGGCTCGTCCAGTCTTCCGCCCACCTCTTTATGAAGTTAGGCCGCAAATAAGTGTTCCAAATGTTGACGATGATCCAATTTGCGGTGTTGAGCACCCATGTCTTGGGATGGTAGTTGTCCCCTGGCGCAATGCTATTCCGATGAGCAGCCCAATTGATCTCAGCATGAGGTTGTGTAAAAAGTTCTTCTTTTAGACCACGGATGATCTCGGTCTCCTCACAACTCCATCTCTTGGAGTAGATATATCCCATTGGTAAAAATACCATTCGAATGTGAATCCACCATCTCCACGGAGCAATGGGAACCCAGTCGGGCAGCAGCCAGATCTCTGGCGGCACGGGGTTAACAATATCCCAGCTGACTACACCAAGAGTAGCAAGCCAGAATTTCGACCAATGAGGACAATGCGTAGCTCCCCCGAGCTTGTGCAATGTGCCTCGAGCCTTGACCATGATGGGATCATCAGGGTCGACACCAACAAGTCTAAGCACCATGTAATTTAACGTGATGCCAAAAGCCGTACTCTCGCCCTCGATGTGCAGTCCCCAGCCACCATCTTCGGGATGTGCTCTTGCCGCCAGGTAATTTTTTATCGCCGTCGCATACGCCGAGGGAATCGGTGTTTTCGTAACGTACCAGCTGACCACGACGCCAGCAAGCAGGAACATTGGCCCGCCATATTCGCAGCCCCAGTGACCTGAAGGTAGTTGAAGTTTTTCGAAGAACTCGAGGGCATTGTGAGCGGCGTCTAATGGTGTTTGGGCTTTTGGGAGAGCCGGAAGGTCCTAGTTACAACAACCCAGGTCAGCAGCTTGATTAGAAGAGGGCACTGGAATCAGCATTTCCTACTAGCGGCAGGCCCAGGTAGTATTTCTCAAAGAGGCTTTGAGGCCATTCTTTTGCATCATGATCATCCGTGAGGTAATGCCATGTGTGTCGGCTGTTGTCGTCCTTCATTCGCCATCGTGTGGGGTCCGTTTTTGCCTCGATCTTGGGTTTTTGGGGGAATCCTAGCTCGGCGTCACTAGCTTGCTTTCTGGACTTCACAGAGCCAATGTCGCGCCCTGTAGCAATGGCCATAGTGACTTTGCGCTGAGAAGGCCGCAGAACCTCATGTGCTCCACGGCTGTGGTTTGCAGGACGAAAAGGCGGTTGCTGGACATGAGAAAAAGGGTGGTGACGTCTTGTTGTGCATCGGCAAGGAGGTGGCGCCAGTTAGAATCGCTCCCCAAGGTACATTGTAACACACTAAGATTCAAAGAGGCTAGAAGTACTCCGTACCGGGGTATTAGTACAGGCACCGCCAGGCACCGCCAGGCACCGCGGAGCATTTTCTAGCCGCAGTTGCCACCCTCCACTGCTAATAAATGCCAACTGTAACCCCTTGCATACCATCTGGTACTTACCTAGGTACTTATGCATGGTCCAATGAATACTGTGAGGCGCAGCTGTACCCAGACGGCCATTCGGAAACATGACAACAACAATCCGAAGACAAAGGATAAAGCAACAAAGCACTGTCCCTCTCCAGCAGGCAAATTTTCTATGTTTTTCGTCTTTTTCTAGACTTCCAAGTTGACCCACTACAGTTTATATGGCGTCCGATACTCAAGCTGCTTGGGATGAGCCTGGCACGAAACCAAGACGGCAAGTCATTACCTCTGGAACAGCCATATCACGGATCGAGAGCTTGCTGGAAGCCATAATCGACAATGTTATTTGCAATGAGCCCATGACTATTCAACTACTTTCTTGCGTAAGTGTGCGAGGTAAAGCACATCAGGCTCTCCCAAGACAAGTACAGTATCCAGGCGGCTCTATAAACGAAGCTCAAAAATTTTGTAAGTGACGTCCCGCATTGCTATTGTTCCTGGTTAAATACTCTGCAAGGCTCACATTCTCTCAGCACGCATAATTCTAATCCTACAATTGGCGCATGATGCATTGGTTACAGGTACAATATTGACCAAGCGGTTCGTGAGGTGCTCTGAGTACATGCAATTCTCGAAATGACTGACGGAGCTGTCAGCAACATATTTTACCAACACCAAGACCTCTTTGATTCTCAACAAGTAGTCGACAGATTAGTCGACGACATCGAGGTTACTCTCGGCCTCGACCGCGGTAATCTAAATATAGTCAGTACAAGCCGTGCCTTACCACGACGTAGCTAAATGAATATCAGGTAGCATCAGCCAAGGGCGTCGCCGCCGGCCAACTAAGAATCCGGTCTTTAGATGGGAGGGTCTTGGATGCCTCCTGCGGAGAAGTGGTAACTGTAATTCAAAACTCGGTAAGGTGTCTGTCTAACAGCAGCAGGGTACGGTGATTCCGCCCGCTGCTTGTATTGCCGGCGTTGATATTGGGCAAATACGATGGATTCTTGTTATTGAAAAAGATGTGAGACGGTTCCAGATCATTCCATTGGCTTGTTGGTTTGATACTCACGGTCTATTACAAGGCAACATTTCGTTCACTCTCGGCCTCGCAGTACTGGCGAGATTCCCCATGCGGTGAGGGATTGCTTGTGACGGTGCGGATCTCATGACCAAGTGTCACGACGACTTCAAACTCATTGGCTGATTTCTTGTAGGCTAGAGGATATCCAGACGTGGCCACACGGTCTCTCCTGCAGTCGCTCAGTTCTGATCGGCCAGAAGTGCCCATCTTCGTCTTGACAGATTTCGACCCCGATGGTCTTAACATATTCCACTGCTATCTCCGCGGCTGCGGTAGCATTCTTCCCGGACCGGTTACACACAACTCCTCCATTCGGTGGCTTGGCATCAAGTCATGTCATCTGGCAAGTCTGCAAACTTTACTCCAACAGCGATCGGACGTCCATATACGACCGGAAGGTGAACAGGCAGAATCACCGAGTGACTTGCCAAATGCCATTTCGCATATTAACTCACAATCTACTGCTGTGGAGCTAAGCCTCAGAGATAGAAAGTGTATCGTTGACTCACTTGAGCGCTACACAACTCGTGGGGATTCTGGTTTGGTCATTATGATGTTGAGGCGAGAACTGCAAGTCATGCAGATGCTTGGCTACAAAGCCGAAATACAATTGCTAGACGAATGTGGGAATCTTACTACCTGGCTAAACCACAACATTCTGCAAGAACTAAATCCGATTTAAAACAAGATAAGAATAAAGCATGTTTCTCTTACTCATACAGTCCCGTTGAGCTTTCACACCCCCAGCCTACCCTGAAGGAAAGACGCGTATACTCAAAATATCTCTCTGGATAAATCATACAGTGCGAAAATTGCGGGACGATAGAAACCGCACAGTCCCCTCACCTGTGATGAAAATTCATAGACCTCCCTGCTCACAAATCATCACAGTTGACGATCATGGCGCCAAATCTTTCGGAAGATGAGATTGATGATCTCATATATTTTTCTCGTGTGGGAGAAAATGACGACTTAGAGGAAATTTTAGCCACGCTCGCCCAGCGTGAGAAGGCATCAACAGCAGAGATATTGGTCGTGGCCAAGAACGAGGGCAAATCAACAGCCCTGCATATGGCTTCTGGAAATGGGCATACAGGTATCTATAACTCAGCATCTGACGCTCTAGAGCCTCCTCTTTTCCCCGGTCTCCTGGAAAATTCCCACTACGGTCACGGTTGAGTGCTTCACTGACTTCCTTGCAGAGACTATACGAAAGCTTCTCCAATGTTTCCACGGCAGGCCCAAGGAGGAAAAACAAGCTTATCTCGATGAAGCCAATGAGCATGGAAACACTGGCATGCACTGGGCTGCGCTGGGCGGCCACCTTGACGCAGTCAAGCTCCTGATGGAGCATGGCGCATCGCCGGTCCTGGCGAATGAGAGCAACTACGTGCCGCTGGACCTGGCCAACCTCAACGACAAGCGTGAAGTTGCCGAGCATCTCCTGGCCTCTGCCGGCATGCTTGAAGACCAAAATCAGGATACCGGCCTCGTCAATGCCGCTAAGGCGATCGAGCTCACCGGCGATGACGAGGCCAACATGCCTGAGGCAAAGGCAGCATAGATTGAAATGGGGAATGCTAATCACATGGACTCTACAAGCCCGATTCATCACACTTTGGTGCCGCTGCCAGAGGGGGACATGGCGATGGGATCTACCCCGCGCGGCGGGAAGAAATAGGTTGCATCTCTCCAGGTTCCCAGGTCCAGAACAGATGAGCACTTCTGCAAGTAATTAGAGACACCGCAAGGCGGGGAGATACAAGAGAAATAACTCGCGGTAAAGGGAGAAAACATGCAGAAGAGATGGGCGAGTCAGGCACGCACAAGGACTCTTGTAATGGAGTGCTTTTCCTCCACTGGTTTGCCCTACGAGTTTTCAGACGGGCCACATGAATGAAAAAGCAAACGTCTTCCACGGTCGCCTCGACGAAAAAGATGGATAGCTTATTAGAAATCTTGAAAGCGTCTATCGGCCTAGCCGCTTATTCGCAAGACGGTGTCCCCTCACCAAGTCTGGTCGTGTGTGACAAGTAGGTAGTCGTGAGCCTTGAGGACAACACGACGATCTGGCGTTCCCAAAAAATCCAACTGCATAAGCATTCCTTTCCCTCCTTTTTTTTTTTTTTTTTTTTTTTGCTTCTGCTGCTCCGAAGCCAGGCGGAAATCTACAGCATTCCCACAACCGGTTCACCTGCCCAAGTTCAGACCAAGAATTGCACATTAGTTAACCTGTTTGCCAAGCACGAGGTTTTATACTGGTCTTTGCTGGACCCGAGTCTCATGACAAGAGCAACGTAGGGCATGGAAAAGAATCCATGGCGCTAGCTGCAGAACTTGCGGGAAGACTTTGACGCTAATGATCTAGCTGCAAAATTAGTCACGAGAGAATGGCCTCGTTAAGGTGGTTAGAGCTATGGTGGGAGCACTGCAGTGGTAAGGCATCGACCGGTAATAAATACGCTGGCCATTGATTTGCTAAATATGAAATATCTCTGATCGAATGAAATTATGCTCATTGCTAAAGAATATGTTCAAGCGCCGCCATTGTACCAATCCAGTAGTCGTACAAACTAATTCACTCATGACATCCGTCACTTGATAAATTTCCTTACTTTTGCATACCCAGCTCAGCCAGCTACACTTAGGGCTTCTGCCACCGACCCCATTGCAGCATTCTCACTTGGCTCGAGTTCTCCTTTCATCTTCTCCTCGCCGTCCTCAACCTGCTCCTCAACCGACTTGCCAAAGTTCTTGCCTACAAAGTCACCAAGCCCGATCATATCGATCCACTTCCAATGATCAACCACGTCATTGCCGCTGCGATCGAAAATAGCTTTGTCCTCATCAATACCCTCTGCTAATGCTGGAACAACGCAATCCTTGGTCGCTGCTGAGAACTTATCGAAAGCAGAGCCATCGACCAAGTCTCCTGCATACGTGCGGGCTACTGAAATGCCGTTGGTTCGTAAAATCTGAAGCTGTGCTCGCAGATTGAGACGAAGGGCTCGTTCGGGCTGGTCGGCATTAAAGATTTTCTTGGTCAACCAAGGGAAAAGAATACCGAAATCAGACTGGCTGAGGTGAGCTGAGTTGACCACATAAAAGAAGTTGGGCTCTGGAAGCTTTATGCCGCTCGGTCGCTCATACAACTGCGGCTTCACAGTCTTGCAGGTTGGGTCCGGTGATAACAACTTTGCCTTTACATGCAGATGCTCTGTCCAATTATGGAAAGCTTCCGACTCAACGGCTAGGAGAGCCGTGCCCCCAGGAGCGGTGGGCACATCGGCATAGATAGGTAATGGTAGATTAAACAGTGGTGCTGAATTTGGAGCAATAATCGGCAGACACCACATATCTAGAAGCATTATGACGTTTTTTTCGGTGATTTGCCTGCGGATGTTGCTATCCCTGGCTGGAGAGAACAGAGGCTTTCTGATGGCAGCAACTTCGGGAACGTCGGCATAGTAGGTGCACTTAAGGAATTGGTGCATGGTTGTAGCCCCAAAACTGTGTCCTCCAAAAATAATTTGTCCCGGCTCATGCACGTCCAAGCGACCAGCCAAGTGCTTGAGAGTTGGTGTCGTCAAATTCATATTGGCTAAAGGTCGTCCTTCGTCGATGGCTAAGATTGCGTCGTGGATCAGGCCAAGTTCCCAGAGTCTGATCCGCAACTGTGCTTCTCGAGCTTCGTAAACCTCAGGCGTGACTTCATGAGGGATTCGATCATAAGGAACAACGCGACGAGCGTGCGGCGAGAAGAATCGACTCGTCTGATTCGCCAACCGAATGAAAGACACCACAGCGCTGCCGTCTCGATGCTCCGGACAAAAGACGACGACACCGTGCGATGCTAGTGATCCGGCGATGTAAGAGTAGGAATTTCGGCCACCTCCGAGGCCGTGAGAGAAAATCATGGTCGGCCATCGCTTGGTTTCGGTGGTTGCGACGGCAGCCTCGGCATTCTTGTGCACGGGAATCGTCGTGTAATGGAGGTGTCGTGGCAGGAATCTGGTTTAGAGCCCGTCAGTTTCAATTGCCATTTCTCCCTAGTATGTTGTAGTGATGGCGACGCACGAGAGCATGTCCGCCAAGGTTGGGCCGATGCCAACGAACTTGGTGTACGCGGAGACATGGTGCCTTTGCGGATTTGGTAACCAGGTGATGAATGGTTCCTTTGATTCAGCAACGGCAGGATAGAACACTCTGAACTGGACCGTCGGGATGTCGACAGCATTTTCTGGCGTCAGACTTGGGGATTTAAGGTCGGCCACTGGAATTTCCACGTCGACTGTGCCAACCTTGTAAGGGCCAGTATATTCTGGAAAGGCCGGGATGGGATTGAACCGAGACAGGTAGGAGGCGACCTTGGAGGTCGCCCGTGCATCAGCTGCAGCCATCACGGCTGCTTCCCGCAAGTTGAACTGAACACAGTCCCTATTGATACATGTATGCTGGAAATTACCGCTCTACTCGACTGGAACTCGATGACTGCAGGTGCTTCAGCTGGGGTCGTATGTAGCCGAGTGGCGGGGCGTGGAGGGAGATAAGGAACAAGAAACAAGAAATTGATATAAAGAACGAAGATTCCAGGTTACAGAGGTACTTTGTGTAGAGCCGAAGGACGTGAGAAGGAATCGCTTTGTTGACGAGGACTGGAAGTACCGGAGGGAAAATAATAAAGGGGGGGGGGGGAGGGGGGGGGTGACGCCAAGCTTAGAAAGAGAATCATGAACAAACTAGTAGTAGTATTGAATATTGAATGCCCGGACCAGATCTGCGTCACACATTTTGGTGTGGACAGCAAAGGTACCTGTACTTGGAGCTGCCAAAGCCCCCTTGTTTTAAAGTGCCATTGCACGCCAACCACATGTACGGAGTACACACAACTTACAAACTGCCACACAATCGTCGAGTTGGCGCGCGATGATCTTAGGTACCTGCTTTCTGGACTAATAGGGCAGGAGGTGACGTAACTGCCTGTGCAAAGCCCCTTCCACTACACCGGGGTCTCCAACAGCGTAACAATGTGGCAACCGACTGATCGTGAGCAGTACAATCCACGCACGACTTGCGCACATCGTCAAATTCTTTCAAGATAATGCTCAATGCCATGACCTCGATGGTACAAAACTGGCCTATAACGCAGGTTCGACAGGTTGCACATGCACAGCGCCGCATCGCCGCATCACAATACAAGCCGCGGCATTGGGAGTTTCCACAGACAGAGCTCTGGGCATTATCACGCGACCATTCTGCTGGTGGAGATGAACCTTCTCCCATCTTGTCAATGAGTTTTGACCATGATTAAGAATAGGACACATCGGCCCTCCCTCCCCTGGCCTCCGAGGCCGACTAGAAAGCCCGGACACGCCGGGGATAGTGGGGAGTTCGCGAGTTTCTGCGTATCAGAAACAGATACATTAAAGATCAAGTTTTTGGGACGAATGATGATGAGGCCGGTCATCGCTCGGCACTTTTACGAATCTCTGAGCTGTTAAAGACGAAGGCCTCATTTTTATCGTCTGCTGTTTTGCTAACGTCAGTCAAAGAACCTATTCACTCCCTCATTTTTACCCCCGACGTTCTGGTTGCGAGTATTAACAACGAGAATTTTCTAATCGGCATTCAGTCTTTGGACTATGCGGTCAGCACACGATAGGCTAGGCGTAATCCGTCAAGTCTCCGCATCCTTCTGCAACGTCCTCGATCAAGATCATCCTCGGAGGCCCGCAAGTACACGCCCGGCCCAGAGCGCGAGTCACGAGTCAGGGACTGGCTGACATCGCGTCGCATTGGCGGCCAGGTCCCTGCCCTTCCTAATTGAGGCCCCAAATATGCATAACTTGTCACACCACTAAACTCAAATCAGTATGTGGATACATTGCAAAATTAAGTATTCAGTCTAGAACTTGACTCTGTACGAAGTAACCCTCCATACATAAACCTCTATCCCACTTAAAGATTCAGGTGGAAAATACGGACTACTTGTTAGGTACTTCACAACTATTCATATAAATAATTGCAGCTAAATGCCCGCAGAATTGTATAATAATTAACTCCTCTATAGTCATGAGGCGTTGCCCAGAGGCAGACGGCGAGGGATATGAGGAACAGGTCAGATCAACCGAAAGAGGGTGAAGAAGACAATTGCCACGCGTGCTGAAATCACCTGCCTATGCCCCCCAAGTCCACAACTCCTCTGAATTTGTACCGCGAGTCGACCGCCTCTCACAATGCCGGCGACGAGGCACTCGTGCAATGAAGTGGCTGCAGGACAAGAAACTGACAGTTCAACACAGCATCAAAGCAACCTGATGATTTGCCCGTTCGCTCGCAAAGCCAGACCGCCCTCATCCCATCCGCAGATCGAGGTGAAGTGTTCATTTCCCAAGGCCGGCGCAGCATGAGTCTATAACGGGGAAGGCCTGAGGGGTGGCATGGCGAGAACTCGCTTGGAGAGAATGAGCTCAATGGGTATGCTGATTTATTCTCCGCCAACCCGCTGTACAGAGCACACCTGAACCGGCCCAGATCGGCCTTGTCAGATTGAGCATTGGCCCGGGATGCTTCGAATTGCCACAGAGGCAGTCAAACAGGGCGGTCTAGATATGTTGTTGCCTGGCAGAAAGATGGCTCTATATCGCGCTGTCGTCTTTAGTGTGAGATTGTGTTTCATAATGATGGCAACATGTGATAAGAGGGGAAAAGACCCGGTTTAAACAGGACAGAACTCATCGCTGGTGCCGGATTTCAAGATTGCCCAGCGCCCTTCAGGCATCAGTGTTTTCCGTCAGACGCAACATTTGGACCGTATCTGACCCTGACCCATCTTCCATGACCACAACAGATGTCGCCTCACGGGAAGCAAATCCAAGCGCCGACCATGGCCTGGCCTTCACGCCACTATTCTGGCTTCGTCGGGGACGTAGCGGTGTCCAAGTCCTGCGACAGGTGTAAGTCAGGATTGTCCAACTACGCGCCACCACCCAGATTAGCTGCCAAGCGACTATAAGCAGGTATATAACTTGCCATTCCCACAGATCGCTTAAACAAAGATACTTGGCGTCAGGCGGTCTTCACGTACTATGTGAAGTTACTGAGTAGCACGACATGGCACGCAAGCATTGACCACTCCGTCGAGACCAAAACAACAGATTGCCAGTTTCATTGCTCTCTCTGCACCGACGTGATGAATTTCCGCACCCGTTCAACAAAGCCCCCCCGCCTTCTCGAGCTAACTAGCGCAGGACATTTCTTGAAGAGCCGCCTTGACATGTTTGCCGATTTTGTGGGTTTCTTGGCGCTTGTCCAAGTGGAGGCTAATCCCGAGTTGAGGCCGAAGCGAGTCAGGCGCAGCGCGGCTGTATCGCATGTAAGCGATCATACATTAAAGCGCCTTGATAAGTCAAGCTCATGCGCGAACCGGGTCAAATGCCCGCCAATGTACTTGGTTGCGCGCTTCGCCAGCCGATCTCGGCCTCAAAATCCCTAAGGTGCGGAGAGCTGATATCCTTAAGAGGGGATACTATATGATAAGAGGACCCTGATGCTCCGTTATAAATCAATAGCTTTGTTTGGCAAATCCACAATGTTGATGGCCCTCCACATTGCCCACCGCAATATTGCAAGCCTAGAACGCGAAACGATTGGGAACAGTGGTAACTTGTTCACGGCGTTCGAGCCAGCATAGCCGGAGGGCATTCCGCCTTAGACTTACGTCCTATTATTCACCGGCCCTTAGTAACGACAAGGTCTCCCAAGTTTTGAATCCAGTAGAAGGTACTCCGTGCGATAATGATGATCCACTGTTCCCTCTTTCAGTGTCCGGATCTCAATACGGGGCCGGGCTTGGCTGTTGGACCAAGAAGACCAAGCCTCTATGCTCCGTGTAAGTGGTCCACAGTAGGAAATACGTACACGCTTAATAGATCTCTTTATAACTGTGACCATCCTATGCATGCACTCTTATTTCCTCCCAAGTTATGCAGACATCTGCTCAGTCGTCTTGGTTGTGATCCTTTACGTTGGTGCCGGCTGCTTTTACCAACATGTCCGGACAGGACAACACCCTCACTGCCACCAACAGCTGCGACAAGGCGGCCTACCAGCCTGATGCTACCGACTCAAAAGTTGTAGCTGGGCCTCCAATCCCCGCCACTTTCCAGGAAGAGGACTTTTGGACCCGGAGCGGCTTGAACGGGAAGTCGTTCCAAAGGCGCCACTATGGAAGAGGCATTGTTGAGCTGGACCGAACGATGAAATCGCGGCATCTACACATGATTGCCATTGGTGGTTCCATTGGTGCTGGCTTCTTTATTGGATCCGGCAGTGCCCTGTCTAAAGGTGTAAGTCAGCTTCTTCTCAGTAGAGGCTGGTGCCATTCACTAACCCTGACAAGGGCCCTGCATCCATCCTGATTTGTTTTTCCATAGTCGGCTTCATGGTCCTCAATGTCGGTACGTCAAATGTCGACCCGGCCAATTTTCTAGCTGGGTACACAAACTAACAGGGTGGCAATGTAGTTTTTGCTTTGGCCGAGCTCGCTGTCATGTATCCCATCTCCGGCGGATTCTATACGTATGCGAGCCGATTCATCGACCCTTCTTTCGGATTTGCTGTCGGTTGGAACTACTTGTTCCTGTGGCTAGTGGTCTTGCCGCTCGAATTGACCGTCTGCGGCTTGGTCATCCGATATTGGGATACCGAAACCAGCGTTGCTGTATGGATCACACTGTTCCTCGTTGCTGTTATTCTTATCAACGTTTTTGGCAGCATCGGATTTGCCGAAGAGGAGTTCTGGGCTTCCTCCATCAAACTAGTGTCTGTGGTCGTTTTTATGATTATTGCGCTGGTCCTGGTGCTAGGTGGTGGCCCTGACGATGGCAGATACAACGAATATTGGGGGGCTCGCTACTGGCATAATCCAGGGGCTTTTCGCAACGGCTTTACAGGCTTCTGCTCTGTCTTCGTTACAGCTGCCTTCTCTCTTACTGGAACTGAACTAGTGGGATTAGCAGCTGCAGAAACCGCGAACCCAGTAAAGAGTCTTCCCAGTGCCATCAAGCAGGTGTTCTGGCGGGTCATTGTGTTTTATGTATTGGGCTTATTCTTTGTGGGATTACTTATCCCCTCTGATGACCCTCGATTGCTGGCCAGTCAGGCGATCACTGATGTTAAGGCGTCTCCGTGGGTTCTTATCGGCTACTACGCAAAACTCCGCGGCCTGGATCATTTCATGAATGCTGTTATCCTGATTTCGGTGCTCTCAATCGGCGTCTCAGCTGTATTTGGCGGCTCCCGTACGCTCACAGCTCTGGCACAGCAGGGTTATGCCCCTACGCTTTTCACCTACATCGATCGGTCTGGCCGCCCGCTGGCCTCTGTAATTGCTCTTATTCTGACTGGGCCACTTGCGTACGTAAACTTGAGCGCATCGGGTCCTACGGTGTTTGAATGGCTGCAAGCTATCTCAGGATTAGCTGTTTTGTTCGCTTGGGGAGGCATTTGCCTGTCACACATACGTTTCCGCTCTGCGTGGACTTACCATGGGCATTCTGTGGAAGAGATTCCATATCGCGCCGCCTTTGGGGTGTACGGCTCATGGATCGGCCTGGTCCTTTGCATTGTTGTTCTCATCGCTCAGGTAGGCTATCGCTATTTCTGTCAGTGTCCGATCCATTCATTACTCGTGCTGACCCGTTGAATCTAGTTTTTCACCGCCATTGCCCCTCCTGGCAGAGACGGACTGAACGATATCCAAGGATTCTTCAAGTCCTACCTCGCTTTCCCTGTTCTTCTTGCTTTCTGGGCCGGCGGTTTCATCTGGAAGCGAACTGGGTGGTTGCCACTTGATCAAATTGATGTGGACACGGGTCGTCGTGAACTGGATTGGGATGAGATTAAGGCATACCAAGAACGGATCAAGGCAATGTCGACCTGGCGTCGTATTTTGCACAGATTGTTCTGATGGCTCATGATAGCCAAGCGATGTAGTAATTTAATGACCATGTTTTCCATGTCCTGCACCATGGCATCGCGATTCACCTTTTCTCAAGCCAGTCCAGCGAGCCCAGCGCAATTGCGTCACACATCTGAGTAAGAGTTACGTTTTCATTCGGCGAGTTTTTAGCAGATGCCGCAAATTTGCTTCTAGGCCAGTTCATCTAATTAGAGCGAGGGTAAGAAGGTACATTCTCAACATGTCAAGAGGCAGAGGGGACTTTGCTGGTGGCCCTGCTGAAAAGTAAGAACAGAATTAATTTCCTCAAGGATAGAGTCACGTACCTAGACATTCTTAAAGATACCTACCTGGGTGAGTAGAGCATCTTGTGAGTACTGGCAGATACATCAGAGGCCGGGTGCTGTCCATCTGACTGAATCGACCGTGTTGCTAGTGGCGGCGGCATCAACATCACGAATAGCACGTTGATGCTACCGCGCCTCTGCACCCAGGCGCAGACTGAGGCGCAGCAGATTGCCGCATCGCACCGCCAGCTGAACTGGATCAAAGCGGGATTCCCGCTCATGCCAGTCAGCTCAGCTCGGCATTGACCTGTGGTGAGATTGAGGTTCGGTGACAAGGCCAGATTCGGCAATTGGCGAAAACTGGGTTGACCGTTGCACCACGTGCCTTCCTCGGATGACTTGTGCTTGAACACGGCAGGAACGCATCCACCCCGCGATAGTGCTTGCCTTTGAGAAAAAATGATGCTGTCATGGTCGATGATTATCTCTAGCTTCGCTGTTCTACAGACCACTTCGACGTAATGCTGGACAGAAGCAGGCGCCTCCATTATCTGTAAACTTTTTATCAGCCAGCGAGTCCAAATGACCGGCACTGATACGGCAAATCGGCCTGATGCTGACACGGGTGCGGCACGGCACGGCACGGCTGTCGACTGGATCGACTCTAACAGACAGGATACATCATCTTGTTGTACTGCGACTGAAAGCCATTCAGGCTCCCTCGGGGCGTCCGATGCCGTTGGGTCAGCTATTCGTTCGAAGTCGAGCACTTTCGGTTCTTCGATCTTGTCGACATGTCGTTGCAAGTACGAGGGTGGCGTGCTGGGTTTCCTATTCAGGCCTTTTGGAATCATACATGAGCTGCACACCGTGTACGGAGTAGTCATCTGCCGCATGTCAGGCAGCCACCATCGCGGTGCTTATCGTCGCAAGTCCGGCCATGATTGGAAACACACTCTCCGTCAGCATAGTCGAGAAGGTGCTTATTGAGTGTTCAATGCCCGATGTGGCAGCTCTAAGACAATGTCGTGGATCCATATCACTTTCACTTATGCAGGTCTCTTTCGAGGGCTGTGTGGTATCTGCATCAAGAGAAGCTGAAGTGTACATGCAGTGATATGGCGAGTATTGGTGCCAATGTTGCTAAATCCTCTCCAACAATGGCCTCTACTGGCATATGGATTATCGTGTTTCTCAAACTTTTCAGAGCTCAGGTGGGATTCATATGTCAGACCTATTTTCCACTTTGAAAGTATAAAGACGGTGCATCCTCCAGCTCTTTGACGTTATCATCACGTCTCAACAACCAAAAAAGTCCCTTTCATATCTATCAGGCAAAGCGCATTTTTTCTACTCTGTTGCGATCACCTCTTCTTCAGAAATTCCCATACAATGGAGACAGAAAAGACACCAGAGTCGTTCGCTGCTCTTGCACTACCAGAAGGGAGCGGAGTCCTTCGTAATGATTCCCTTCCTGAGTGCATGCGTACCGAGGCAGGTTTCTACTCCCATTTTCTTATGGAAGTGGTGCCCAACGCCATCTATCACCAAACCTGGAACTACAAAAACTTGAAAAAACCAGGGTTCCCCAGAGGCGACTATGTATATCGAAACAGCCCGCTCAAGGATGCTATTGCATACTATTCCAGCACAGCCATCTACCACGTCGAAGAAGGCGGTCGTTGGAAAATGGGCGGCACTCGAGCATTGTTCCACCAGTCCGACTACTCGTATGAATGGATTCGTGGACCGAACAAGGCCGTTCTGCTGGCTTTCCCCCTTGCCGATTATCGCACCTATCCTCGTCTTGTCATTGACACAACTCTGCCTGTTCGTGGTCTATACTTTCCTCAGCTTTTTAAGGAGCCGCGTTTTGACGGTTTGAGCCGCGTTACCCAAGTTCTATTCTACAAACATCCACATATCTCGATACCAAACTGGGCTGGCACATTCACGAAAGAAGCTGATTGGGACGTGGGTCAAACTGGGCTTCCCGTCAAGGGGGAATACCACACAATGTCCGGTGACAAAGGTCTGCACTACTTCGATGACAAATGCCTGGATATAAGGGTGGCAGAGTTGATGGTCGCTCTCGCCATCCCCGACCAAACCTTGCAATACATCGAAATTTCCAAGTCACTTCAAATAGCCGAGCATCCAGCGTTTCAATACATGAACCACCTGAGCCCTTCGACGGTTGGGGGACAGGGAGGAGCTCCGTACCATCAGATCTCCAAGGCAGACTTTGGGCAATACCATGCTTGGATGGATGCACATATCTCGAGGAACGAAGGAATATCGTACCGATTTCAACCAGTAGACGAGAACAAAATCAGTCAGATACTTAAGACTTTGGTTGGGTCAGCCTTGGGCTTAATCCCATTCGTTGGGCCATTGGCGTCCATCTCTTGGAACCTCATCTTCGATGCAATAGATAGCCCGGACATGCTCAGGTCTCTCGGTAATCTCACTGACTATGAGATGGACATTCTGAAGCTGCAGCTCAAAGAGATATCTAAGCTTATAAATGTCTTGAAGGCTCGGCATGCAGAGCCTATTCATATCAGCCACATGGATCATTCTAAGGAAGAAGAGGAGGACATTGACACAGAGGAAACCGCAGAGGAAGTACAGGATGCAAATAACCACGCGTTGCCAAAGGGCAAGAGAGCAGGGGCGATTGCATTTTCAATGAATCTATGATGTCTTGATTGGGGGAGGGGGGGATCTGAGTTATAAGCATACATTCCGCAGTGCTCTTTAGTTTTGTTTATTTCTTTCAGTTTTTGAACTCGGGAGGTTGGAATGTGGTGCGTCAAGTTTGAGAGGGCTGCGATGATGATTTTTTTTGCTCAGTTGAGCTTTTTCCCATCGTCTTTATGCGAACGTAGTAGCCAGGATTAAATTGAACATGCTTTGTCTCTTCACGTGGCGGCTCAAACGGTCCAGAGGGCATTCTGGGTCTATACTTGCAGTTTGATCTGGTGATTGAGCCCAGCTATCTTTATATCACCACCAGCTTCGCCAAATCCATTGGCAATCTAACCCCAGGCACTGTCATCACAGTCAAAAGAAGTTGCAAGTCATGTGTTGCGATCGGCGACGCCGCCTTCTGATCTGTGTGGCTGTGAGCCAAGCCGTCTGCGCGTCCTCGAAGCAGGATTCATGGATGTAACGATGAACTTCCGCAGTGTGCTTTGTGTTCGTCGAATATTGTCACCAACTCGAGCTGGATCATAATTTCTGGCCGTCTCAACCTTCTGGAGACCATTGTTAATAAACTACCTGTCCACGTGTCGCTCAACAAGTGAGCATTTTGGGCCCAAACTGGCTCTCCATATTTGCAAATAGGCATGTCTAATAAGCACATTGGCATTAAGACGAGATTCTCCTGCGCCTTTGATTGAGGGGGCAGTCATGGCCGGGCCGGCGGAGGTCTGCTCAGGAGCTGGAGGCTCTCGCTACGTACACGGACGAAAAGTGTGTAATGCATCCTGGTACAGCAGTGGATTGTCGAACTTAGCTTCTTCATCCTGTAGCTTTGGAGGCTCTAGATCCGTCAGATTTAGCGTTGCAGAATGTGTAGATAATTTGCAGGACCCTAAATTGAGCACTAACGTCTTGAGCAGCAATTGAGACCATATCCAGAAGGAAGGATTGAATTTTGTTTGGAGCCATGATGTGGGATTGTCCAAGGCAGATCTGGAAGTGGTTGTTGATTCATCTATCGGCCCAATTCTGCTCATCTCAACCACCAATCGCTTGTTGATACTCTCAATGCCGGTCAGGTTTATACCACTCATGTTCTTCTAAACTATTGAGTTATAAACTGTATTATAAATATCTTTATCTTTTTGGTTTTTAATTTCTTCATCTAAAACCTTCGATGCCCAGGGTCTTGGATCCAACGAAGGATTTCAAATATTCCTGGGCATCCAAGGCATCGGTGCTCAAGCCCTGCATAATACGGCACAAAGCGTTGAGTTTCAGCAAAAGGATTTTTCCAGTATAGTTCATCTGCAATCCAGTGTCGAATCTTTGAGGGCGCGAAGCAAGTATGGGTTGATTCGATGGATCAATGACCACAATCACTCAGCGCTGAAGAGCTAACATGCTAATAAACAACCTCATCATCCCTTGCATCTATACCATGATCATTCTCCACCGTAACGTTCGCAGCAAGACTTAAGCCGCCCGTCCTATTGTCACAGCTCGCGTCGTAGTGAATAGACACAAGGCACCCGTTGCCAAAATGCTTCGAACCGCACCGTGAACACCCTCCTTTCTGCCGAATATCTTGGTAAGCCCACCACATTTCATCTCCTGTGATTGTGCAATCCTTGCCGCGAATCTTCCCACACTACAGCCGAACCCGGTTGTATTTCCCCAACAATTGCCCTCGAAAACAATAAGCGGGCTGTTAGGAGTGTAAATCTGTCCGCCCCGATCCATATCGTTGACTACCAGATCGCAAAACTTTACGTTGGTTATGTCGCATAATTGTTCGCCTTCGCAATCGCAATATGGGCTAGGGCTTGGTGGCGGGAGAGCTGGGGAAGTCGACGGTGAAGTTGATGCTGGAGGAGATGATGTGGGAGAAAATGGTGTTGGAGGAGACAATAGTGCTGGAGGAGACGATGCTGGAGGAGACGACGCTGGAGGAGACGACACGACGCTGGGGCTCTCATCAGACGAAGGGCCGTCTCCAGTGTTCTCACCATTGGGGCGGGCCACTTTGATCAGCCGAGCCTGATTGCGCGACGTTACCCTCGCTGTCGTCCACGGTGCCGCCATCGAAGCAGTCTTCACCAAGGCATGGATCCTCGAACGGGGCCTCGCAATGGAAGAACCTTGCGGTAGTCGTCAACGTCTAAAAAGCTGCCTTTTCTCGGGGCCTGTCTTTTCTGCTCCAGTGTTTTCTTCTTCTCCAGTCTTCTCTCCAGTGTCGTCCCTTCTGGCGGGCCCGGAGGCTGAGTCTGTTCACTGGACGGCTGGCGTGCGACGGTTGTATGAGGGAAGAGTTGGCTATTACCGGTTAACCATGGGTCCCATTTGTTCTCACTAGGCCACTGCCGTCCTTCAGCGTTGCTGATATCGTTAACCAGGAGATAGCCAGGGTCGTATTACTGGCCGCAGTGGTTAAGGCTCTGATCTTCACCGAGCAGGTAATCCTTCGAGTTAATTTAACTTCCCGTGATGTCCACGCAGTACGTCCATCCTCCCGCTTCTGAAAGTTTCGATAAACCTTGCTTCAAGTCGCCTTTGATCGCATTATTGATGAATCTAGCCAGTGCTACGCCATGGCCACGATTCTCCTCTCCGGGAATGAGCCGCAGCACAGCACGATTGGCCCATATCCCACGTTGTGATTGCGGAATAAATGATATGGAATTTTCGAAAGGATATCTAGCTCTTATGTTAGAATGATAAATTTTAAAAAAAAAAAAAAAAAAAAGCGCAGAAGAAAAGTTTATGAGAACTATTGGAGCCAAAATAACCCGACATTTTTGGCAAAACTCACTCTTCAACCTCGCATCCAATGAGGCCCCAACCGCCGAATGGTTGGTCCTTTAGCTTGCCGGCATCACGCAGTTTATTGATTGTTGGGTCATCCTCTTTAGTACTACCGGATTTCGCATGTGAGCGCACCATTGGTCCGTACATAACTCTTTCGCGCATTAGGCCCCATTGCAGTGTAGGTTTGGCACGTCTTTGCTGCGCAGACAGAGCATCGTTGCACACGTTGGGCCACAGGTCTGTATCACATTTCAAAGACTCGATCGCAACCTGGCCGACCCGGTTTCACCGCTGCTCCAGATCCTGTCGGAGATGCTGGGATCGGACGCTGCTTTTTGGGTGCTGCCGCTTGACGCTTGTGGAGGATGAGGAGATCATCAGGCAATCTGTGTGTGTAGTTGGTCAGGTCGACTGTGCGCTTTCTATTAAGAAGACAACTTTCGTTCTTACAGATAATTCTATATTTTGTTCAGTACATTTACATTTAGTCTATAGTAGATGAGAGGCTGGACTGCGGCAGGACCACTTAAAACTCACTCGTCGACACTATTTTCTTGATCCTCATCGGCTTCCTTCTGACACTCGCTTAAGAAAGAGGGAACGTCCGCATCGGGGATATCGCAGTTGATCGTGTTAGAGTTAGGTTGGTACATGGGAAATTACCGTTCGGACAAAGTCCGATGTCAGGCTTGAGTTCTCGCTCACACTGCTTGTCGTCTGGATCACCTGGATCACGTGTATCATCACCTCCGGGAGTTGCATCCCTCACCCTCACACTTTCCATTGACACAATTGAGTCCGAAACAGGTTGTCCTAATGCAGCTGTTGCCAAAGCATATGCCATTGACGCCACACTGGCCGCCTAGACAGCCTATGCCGATACACTTTAGATCTTTGCATCTTTCGCGCCCGGGGACTAAAGCACCCCTTGGTGACACACCGTTCTAGCAATTAGGTCCAATACAACCTTGAGGAATGCAGCTGGGGCCAATGCAACGTCCACGGTGGCAATGTGCTCCGGAGCAACCAAAGGTGGCGCAGAGAATGTCTAATTGTAATGTTTAACGGTGAGCAATCATCAATATTGCCCTTACATATACTGAAATGGCAATAGATGCTATTGGCAGGGGCTGCAAATAGAAAAATGCAACGGCTGCATTTCCGCAACATTCAATATTCGCAGCAGCTCGCTCTGTCTGAAGTCTGAAAGTCTGAAGACTGAGACCAACAATGCTTTGAGCCGGGAAGTTACGTACCAGTACAGGGGCCGTCCTTGTTGGTGTTGGTTGACCCGGAGGCACCGAAACAGAGCCGACACCAGGACACCAGGACACCAGGGTTGTGGTGCAGGGCACTTTTGGCCGCTGGAGACGCTTGAAGAAGGAGCGGCCACTTCGGTGCTCGTTTCAGTTTCGTCGTTGTCGTTGAAGGCAGACACAGCGAAAGCATAGTTCCAGAAGCCGGGGAAAAGGAAGTGCTGTTCGTTACAGGCGTTTCTGTTACATTGGTCATCACATGGAGCTTGCTTCCTGCTTCGTTGATAACCACCGGCCGAGCTAGACTAGCGCCATGTAATCCTACAATCTGAATTCGCGGCGTTAGCACAGTCATACATAACGCCGAGCTGTAAAAGATAAAAGGGGTCAATCGCTTTGGAGAGGCGGCTTTCGCTTACCGGGCGGTAGCGGCGTCCATCGCATCAACAAGAACATCGCTGGGGGTTGGTGGCATTCCAGCACCTGGAACCACATTGTTGGCAATAGCGGGAAATCCCTGGCCGTTTTTGTTCCATATAACAAGCGCAACTAGGTAATTCTTGCCAAGCTTGACATTGTTAATTACAGCAGGTGAGTTTTTGAACGCCACCCCTTGAACATGCCCGCAATCACTGGCTATCCAATTCCAATATATAACATTATACTCGACGATCGAATCCGAGTGCGGTCCAGTCGGCGGGTCCCATGTCACTGCGATACCGTTACTTTCAGCCTTGTCCTGTATGTTGTTTGGCGGAGGGGCCACTCTGGTTTTGCTAGTGCGGTCTTGGAGTCTGTCCATCGGCCTTTGATTGCTTCGCCAGCACTTGCCCGCACGGAGACGGTGTATGACCAACCGTCAACGGACCCCTGAGAACCCCAGCGGTTGAACTAGGAGGCTGTGGCCAAGAGCGTATTCGCATCGCCATTGATATACACACTATTGTCATATGAATGTGCACCATACACTAATAAACCCTATGGTTATAGTTGATGACGGTGGCAGAGCAGCTCTTGCTTCCGATTTACTGGGAACGGCAAATCCTAGTACACTGATCCTGACGACTAAGTAGCACCAGGGCATAAGCCCAGGAAAATGAGAAAAAATTCATATTGAGATTCTTGCTCTACTCGAGAAGCGTAGCTGATGAGTCTGTATAAGATTCATAGATTGGCAATGTTAATCAGAAAGTATATAATTTATGGCAAGTTGTTTGTTGCCTATTCTTTTACTTTATATATAGGAAAAGGGCAGATTGAGAAACCTGTCAATATATACCAATATAGAAGCAGACTAGCCTGTTGGTTTATCTCATTACTGCTTGGAGTTTCACATGAGCATCGTGGCTATGCATCCAGACTTCAGGACTCTTCTTGTAGTCTTCGTGATACTCTTAGCACGGACTTACGTATGTCCATTCCCACATCCGCAACTATGGAAGATTGTGAATTCCCGTATGTCACAACACTACTCCAGGTGCTCGAGAAGCCTCCAACAAGGAAGTACGGCAGACCGGAACACATATCGCTGCATAATGAATACACATTTGCGTTCCCCATCTTGTTATTCATCACTGACCATTCAGCCCCTAAATGGCCCTATTATGGATAATTCATCCCATCGGCCTAGCGTACACACGCTGAGATGAGGCTTTGTCTGATTTGACTATTGGTTCAAAAGCACGTCCAAGGAAACACAAGTACCTGGAAAGCCGGAAAAGAGAGGCCAGAGCGAAACAACGAGATGGGTGATGGGTTGTACAATTTCGAAAAATCCTCTCAGGGTCAAAGAGCTTTCTTTGTTTAGCAGCTTCTTTGCTTTGGGCTAAGATAGATCTGACAACCATGTCGTAACTGCGCATTTCCCTGAAGCAGCTTGTTCTTGTACACATACACCGAGCTACGGCTTCTAATAACCATCATCCGACTTTGGTTCAGGCCAGCGATCTACCCAATCATCTGTTAGCCTCTGAAACCACTGACATCGATGCCTCGAAAATTCCGCAATGCTCGGGAACCACCTGGGCTCAATGGACTCATTCTCGTACGCAGTAAATACCCGCCACTTCAACTCCTTCTCCTCCTCGGGTACTCTCTTCTGTAAACTTATACGCATACAGAATATACGTTACGCCAAGGTAGTAACAGCACCCAGTCTGCCACCCTGCCAAAACATGCCACCCGTAATCATTCCATTCTTTCTGGTACGCTGACCGATCGCTCATTATACTTCTTTGCATGCGACTCTGCGTTCCCCCTTTGCCTGCTGATCGGCTCTTTTGAAAGTCAAGGTCGTCGATATCATCTGCTAGGCTTAGGAACTCTGCAAACTCGGACGGAAGTTCGACATTGCTGTATACCTCACGTGGCAAACCATATAATTCATCAAGATACTTTCGTTGCTCCTCTTCTGGTGCGGGCGTGAAGGTGCCATCGTCATCGATGCCCATGTCCACATACCCTGGGTCTCCAGGTAGTTTGAGAAGCTCTCGAGTCGATTTGATGCTTCCGTATCCTGTGAGAAAATACTGTTCGAGCTTTTTTTAGCCCCTGTCTGTCATTCAGGCTGCGGTCAACGCAGGCAGCGCGTATCTTTCCGTCCATGAATCCTCTGTTTGCAGATTTCGTTTCGCGGCGGTAAAATGCAAGCGCTTGTGCAAGATCAGACTGAGGTTGAGAAGCTGGAACGTCAATGGACGTTGGTGTTATAGGTTTGGGTGATGAGTCTCGCCACAGCCCGCCTAGCTGTTCCTCCAAACTTGGATCCTCATCATCCGACCCATGCTCACCCAGCTGGTCTTCGTCTTCCATGCTTGAGTCATCGTCTCCTGATCCATGCAGTAGATCATCCATCGCCTTACGCTCCTCAATCAAAGCCTTGTCTATAACCGACACACGGTACCACCAATCTTGACACCACGTCACCCAGTCGGCAATCTCGTCAAAAACCATGGGAACACCAAACCTCAGTTCAGGTTTCGTATTTTCCTTGTAAAGTACCCGCCATTTCCATATGCGCTCGTGCTCTTTGATATCTGGAGGTGGGTGTACCTCTCCACCCAGTACGCACTTTTCGCTCCGCGCGCAATACAAGTAGGCGAGCCAGTTCGCTTGCTAGCTGGTGATGCTTGGAAGTGTGTCTCACAGACTTATCGCCTCGGAGGAGTGAGGGACGCCCCAGAGTGACCAATCAGATAGCTGTAATTACCACCCCACAGCAGAATTGCCTGAATAACTTTACAGCTTCCAACATCCGTGGTCATTCATCGCCGTCATATGAAGCTCACTTGGGCCGCACACCACACGGACAGGACCTGGCTCGAGCTAATCGTCCTTTTGTGAATTTGAGAGCTTACCAGGTCACTGCTGCTCTGCGACTGTCCCGTCGTTCATTGCATCAGACATGTATCCAGATGCCGTGCCGCCAACTGGCTATGGCTTCGAGTGGCAGAAGGGCTAAGAATAAAGGCTCAAGGACTGGGCGATTGTTTTCGCGCAAGGAAACATTCGAAGACTTCCGAAACAAGTTGCCAGGGAAAGACCGAAAACACGTAATTGGACCTACAGACGATGGAATGAATACTATCAAGACTCAGTTGTCGAGGCAGTCATTACGCCGGACACCAAGCTGTGCTTGCTGTCGTAGCATCTGCTCAAGAAGGCCGAGTTGTTCTTAAACCCATCATCATCGTCATCGGAAATATGGGCATGTCTGTTCCCGCGGTGCTGTCCCTGACTATGTAGTGGTTCATTGGGCCTGCGCTACTTGGTGTCGAGTTGTGTGTTTCATCACGTATGGTTCGGCATGGTGGTCATGGTCCTGGGCCTATCTCCACTGCTGTTCAGCTTCAGCGGTCGATCTCGAACTCGAGCTGGTTGGTGCCTTTGTCCATGGCGTCCCATAGTGATCTTCATTGTCATCATGGTCTCTCATGTCCAAGATTACCTGCCACCCACTAGTGCCAGGAGATCACCATAACCTCGTTACCAACTAGGACGGTAAGCAACCCGAGCTCGGATCGTTCTCATACCCTTCTCAGTTTGAACGACTTCTTGATGCCACCACTTATCAACACAATACCGATGTCTTCAGACTTACCAATTGCGACCAACCAGGATCTACCAGCATAAATGCGTTCTCCGAGTACGGAACGGCCACCCTCAGGACCAGGTACGACGCTTGCACGATACACACGAACAACACGAACATTATACAGAAGGTCCGCAACTTAGCCATGTCGCCAAAAACGACCCTCATCTTCTACGACGTCGAGGCCACAAGCACGAAAGAGATTGACCAGCTCTCCGCCACAAGCGTGACCGGGAACACACTACTAGGAAGAGCAAGCACTCCATAGTCAGAAAACTATCCCTGCTCATCTACAAGGTCATGGCCAATGAACCTTCCGTGGCTATGAAGGCGTTTATTGAGTGGGTTCGCAATATGCTAGAATCGTGTGTTGTACGACCATGTGCTTCTCCTGAAGACCATGCTGGTGTGGCGCATAAACCCGCCCAATATGGAGGTTCTCGGACTCATTGCCGATTTTCATGCTGGTCATAACGCCGGGTGAGAAGACGAGCCTGTACGTCCTTGGCCTTCAGCAGTTCGTGCGACTACTTCATCGCATCTACGGGCTTGAACCCGTTCAGGATGAGACCTCCATTGCCATTACCTGACACCTTGAACGTCAGCTACATGATGTATCATCACATTTCTAAGGCAAATGATGCGACAGAAAATGTTCAGGACTGGACTTTTTGTGGCCTTTCTGTTCTATTCCGAATGGCCAGCTATTGATGAAGGTACAGTGACGTACAGCTTGCCGTGGAAAGCCAGCAACTTGTTTCCGGACGGAATGCGGTCTTTTGGTAGACTGAGCACGGCAGTAGTCCGGTATTTGACTCGCAAGCAGGGTGTCATGGGTTTGGGAGTGAGGGCGAGTGCCTTGAGACGATGAAAATCAGTTCTATTAATTGCCGTGGAAACCAAATTGCGAAGCAAACTTATTTAATGGTATTCCCTTCTGCATCTCACGTTCCCAAGGATCTCCTACCCGTTCTGCATATATTGGACAGATACATAATGACATTCTCAACGCCTTCATGTCATTACTGTCGGATTCTGCCGGCCAGCGAACAGAACACAACCCCAAGATGTCTATATCACAAACGACAAATAATTCAGATAACCCGGGATTGATTACCGACCACACACAATCAACCGCGCAGGTTCTTCTTTGCCAATTCTACCAAGTGCGAAATAAACGTGCCTGGTAAGAGTAAGCTGCTCAGCGGAGCTTGAGCGGTGACGTCTGCGTTGCTAGTCCATCACTGGAATGGTTATCAAGTACCAAATCATGATCGACCATCAAACCCGGGAAGTGGCACGTAGAGCTTCCCTCAAACCGCAAAGCGAGGCATATAATATTTGGGCTTTGTCGAAATAAATTATTTGTACGTCTTGTTCCGACTTGGAATTACAGAACTGGCCCAGTTCTCGGTTTCCATCAGTGGACGAGGCAAGCATAAGCCCACATGAATATTGGCAATGCAACTCTGCGGCCGCACTATAGGCAGCGAGTTTTTATTCATATAATCAAATGAGAGGCTTTTCCATTCTTCGAGATTAGCCAGCGGTTGTTGTCAATGCAACATAACGGAAATCTTTGAAGAATTCCCTTCCAAGACATTGTCTCATCTTGGTTTAGGTGTCATGCCAAGCTCGTATCATCGCCGTTGCGCGAGCCCTATGGCATGTTAGGATTGAGACATGCTTGGAGGGTAAACTAGATGAAAAGAGATGGCTCAGAAAATTCCTGGCTATGCCCTTGGGAAGTGATCATCGTCGGCTCGATCGGATCTTGGTGTCTCCAAGCCCAACTAAGTCAGGATCCCTCAATCCCCCAACCCCAACCAACTTGTTGCATCCACTGCAATCGCAAAGAACGAAACAAATGCATCGTTTTGGCTAATTTTACAAGGGCCGCGATGGCTTGAGCAAGGCATTATGTCTTCAAGAGGACCTTTTTATCACAAGAATTGGCAAAACCTTCACAGTGAGCGAGAACGGATAGGGAATAGTATCAACCGCTTCTGTCGTCTCAACCCACAATCTCTGTTGCTAGATGCCGCGACCAAGGGAGATGCATTGTGTCATAGTGTTTCAGAGGTGAATGACGCAGTCTTCCGCCAGTTTCGTGACCGATATAACGGTGTTGCACGGGACCAAGATGTTTTCGTGAACGACGGTTAGCTCCCTTGAAAGCTCCCTCTCGAGTTAAAGTTAGAGTGCTATCGTAGCTTCTCATTCCAACACTGACGACCATCCGCTAGCTCGAGCCTGACGCCATGGCTCTCGATTGCCGGCAATGCCGATATCATTCCATCCTGCCATATGCCTCTGTGGGAGAAACAACATCAAGTTGGCCAACCAGTTCATAAAGACAGCTACAAGGATTGCTGGCGATTTCGAAAAGTAATTTTGTCAAAAATAATGCCCAGCTTCTCTAACATTTGGTCCAAAACAAGCCCTGTTGGGATCCTGACTCTCTATATTTCAACAGCACTCTAACATCCTGTTGCGAGTGCAGGGCGTCATTAATATGGCGACACCATCTTTATCCACAACCGATGAAGAGAAGGACGACTTATCCGTCCACACTACCCAGGAAAAGGAAACCTCAACGAAGGTGAACAGGTTCGCATTGAGACCGGTAGACCGTGGAAGCCATGCGTGGTTGTTTCTATGTGCCTCGTTTATCATTGAGGGATTAGCACTTGGTATGCTCTACATCGTTGGCTTTATGTCATCAAGCTTCATCTTCGTTTTAACATTGTGCTTCTTCCAGGCTTCCCCGGAGCGTATGGAGTATTCCAGTCATACTACAGCAGAACCATGCCTTTCGAGGGAGCATCAGGGCTTCCTGCAGTAGAAACATGCGCTATGGTACGTCTTCACATGCTTTAAGCTGTAGGAAATCGCATAATGACTCATGCTGCATTGTCAGGGTATCATGTACTTGGGGATGCCTGTCACCATGGGTATCCAACGTCTATTCCCTCGCCTCACGCTCTGGGCTCCGCTAGTCGGAATTCTCATCATGTGCCTGTCGCTTGTCGCAGCGTCTTTTGCAACAACAGTTCCTCACTTGATCGCCACGCAGGGCATTCTCTTCGCGATTGGAAGCTCTCTCTCGTACTGTCCTTGTATCGCGTACGTGAACGAATGGTTCGACAAGCGCAAGGGAATGGCGTACGGGATCATGTGGGCTGGCACAGGCTTGTCTGGATCAGTTCTTCCGTTTCTCCTCGAATACATGCTCAATGGCGTTGGATTTCGAACCACGTTGAGGATCTGTGCTGCTGCCATCGTCATCACCACGCTGCCGTTGGTGTACTTTGTCAAGCCTCGCCTGCCACCCCGGCTGTCAAGCAGCCATCGCAATCCGTTCAATTTCAGATACACCCTAAGCCGAACATTCATGCTGCATCAACTTGCAAATATCGTGCAGGCACTTGGTTTCTTCTTGCCCAGCATATACCTGCCTACGTATGCCGCCACGGTTCTGGGCGCAGGGGGCTTCCCTGCCGCGGCTACGATCCTCCTCCTCAACATCGCATCGACTGTTGGATGCCCAACAATGGGGTGGCTTTCAGACAGATACCACGCCACTACCTGCCTTTTCATCGCGACAGGTGGCGCGTCGATTTCGACATTCCTGCTCTGGGGGTTCACGACGAACTTGCCCTTGTTGCTCATTTATTGCGGATGCTACGGCTTGTTCGCTGGCTCATACACATCCGCCTGGACGGGATTGATGCGCCAAGTGACAGCAGACAAGACAATCTCCTCTACCTACGACTGTGATGCCATTGATCCTGTTATGGTGCTGGCGGTCCTGGCCGCTGGACGGGGAGTCGGGAGCGTTCTGTCTGGTCCATTGAGCCAGGCTCTTGCCGAGCACATGGCGTGGAAAGGAGCGGCGTTTGCAGCATATGGCTCTGGTTACGGACCATTGATCATCTTCACTGGCGTGACGGCTGCGCTGAGTGGAATGGTACTCCCCTGGAGGTACATTGGATGGATGCGCTGATCTGCCAAGACATGGTTTCAGGAGTCTCGCTTCTTGCTGGACTGCGTCTTAGGATGCAATGACACCAGATACAATGATGGCGATGGGAACTGACAGGTACAAAGTACATATAGTGATATATATCGTCCAAATGGTATGCGATTTTGTGAAATGCAGAAAAAAAAAATAACAAAAAGGAGACGGCAGACGGCAGATGGCGCTGCCACAGCAAAGACAGGAAAGCTATATAAGTTACGGACTACTTGTCTGTCCTTCATCAACGTTGACTGTTAGGTGAATACTTGTGAGACCTCTAGGCGCATCAACGCTTTGCCCAGCAAACCGTGGCAGAGGTGCTGAAAAGAAAGGCCGGTCTGTTGCTGACAATGCGGCAAATACGGTTGCTTGCACATTGTTCTGGTTTATGAATTGCAAACGTCGGCAGACCCAGTGTGTCGTGTATCTCGTTATCGTCCTCATTCTAGTCCTTACAACTTGTTGCACGCGGACTCGAGCCATTTCAACTAAGACCACGACTCCCAGGAACGGCATCGATTGCCATATTGCAGCACCTTGATCGCCCTGAGGAATAGGAATGGTCACAGTATCCCGCAGCCGTTTTTCTAGTCCGGCATTTGCCGCTTCCTTGACTCGTCTGGAACTAAAAGGTCTACTTTCATTGAGCCACGGGGCTTGCATCAGTCTGAAGAAAGGACCAAGCACACCACGAGAATAGGACCCGTGACCTACCCATTACTATGGGAAGAGACATCCGGAAGACCGGCACGACTCTGCAGGCTGGCTACCGGAGATCCGACAGCATAATGCTGGTCGCTAGATGGCTGGAAGGGCAGGGCCGCCGCCACTAGAGCGACGCACGCGAACGCGAGCGCGGGGATGAGTCTCATGTTGGGGGGATTGGTAGAAAGCAGCGGCAGAAAGAGGGTATGAAAGAGAAAACAACGGCACAGGCAAGAATTTGAGTTCCTTGTTGAGTACGATGGGAGAGCAGCAGGAACGGCATGTTGAGGGGTGATGAGGCCGGGGCAATATATTTACCCCAGGGACGACCAGCAACGTCGGCCGCCTCGCAAACTACAAGTCAAGTGCGGTATATTTCATCGTTCTAAAGCGGCATTTATCACAAGAGCCGCAGCTGTTGCAAAGGTTCTGTTTGTCATTCAGCGCGGCTCGAGACATGGGCAACAGGCATGTCCGCACATCTTGTGATGAAGCGAGGGCTGAAGATGGGGGCCAGACAGGGCTGGGAATAGATCCAGCTCATCTACATTACGAGGGTCCAGTTGATAGCGTTGCTCCTGGACTAGAATCTCCCCAGCGTCAAGCATGGGGCTGCGACAGACTCGGTATATGTTGTGAGGTTATTCCTGTTTTGCCAGGCTGCGAAAAGAAGCTTTATATGACAGCCACGCGTGGCCTGATTGGCTGAGCGGTCCGGGCGGATACTCGACTCGGCGGATCCGTATTAATGCCTCAGGCAAGCCTGCGAAGGAAGCTCTATCTTCTTATGTCTTTTTACCTCTACCGGTGCTAGTGTTTCTGTAATGTGGTAAGTAGAGAGAAATTGCGAGTGCGAATTGCGAGGCAGCGCGCGTGAAAATCGAAGGCACCTTTTACGTGGAAATTAGTTGTGGAAGGGTACGTCTTTCCGTTTCAGACCTTGCGCATTTCAATATTTTACGGATACGGAGCTTTGCCTGAAATTAGGTTTTAATGCAGAGCTTAGGCAAAGCAGGGAGAACCTGAGGTTTGCGTTTTAATGCAGAGCTTAGGCGGGCAAGCAAGGAGAAGTATAGCTTCCTACTTTCTATCAATGATGAACTTTTCTCCCCAAAGTAGTGCTAAGCACTGCATGAGGTAACCATGATAAAAACTATATGCTTAGTCTGTGCATTGACTAAAGAACCATAATATACTGGTAAAAGAAAAACACCATACAAGAACCATACAAGAACCATAATAAAGCAGACAGTCTGGGACTGCAGGGGCTTCCTACTTTCTATCTTTAATAGACAGAGTATTTCTCTATAATTAGTGTAAATGTTTTAATTCGTTCGGCTACTGGTTAAAAAGGCGGTAAAGCTGGGTAGTATTATTAGTCAGCAACTATTAGCAGCCTGCAGCCTGCATAAAAGACAAGTCTCCGACGCTTCCCTTGCGTCTAGGATGTCGATGAAATCGGCTAGCACAGGGACGGTTTTTTCTGCCCAGTCAATTGGATGATTGAAACTGTCTGGATCATAGAAAGGGAGGAAATCGTATGGCAGGTAATTGACTAACTGTTTGACCTAGAATAGGATATGCGTCTAGGAATAGGTAGTTATTGTAAACTTATATCTCTAGTTAGGGATTGTAATCATATATAAGGATAAGGAAGAAAATTAAAAAAAAAAAATATAATTTAACTGTTAAACCAGTAGTATAATTACTACTATTCTCGTAATGTAGAGGAGGAAAGATGCCCTCTATTACTATCTACCGATCTAGCCCTGCGATGTAACAATCGTCTCGCGACACAATAGTCATGTGACAGACTAGTACCTAAACTGCCCTGAGATTAAATTACTAGCAATTATCTGACTTATCCAGTGTCATCTACTTTGCAATTCTTGTCGGTAATGTCCGCACCTGTACGGATGCTCCGTAGCACGTAAAGAATACAGATAAGCCGCTGTAAGGTGCGACGCTTGCATAGATTGGGCTACTGAGTGAGAGTTAGCACTGCTAAGGACTGCTATCAACGGTAACCAGCTAATGCAGTTCTTGGCCGCGAGATTGGTGCGGCTTTGAGTAGGTACCTCAATCGACCTCCAAATCGCGTCTATCGAGGAAACAGATCGTTGCTTGGCCTACAAAGGCCACAGACTATAGATGCCTTTTTCTGAACTTGTAACAGAGCGTAGTCGTGTCATGGGACATGCACAGCGATGAATCCAACGATGATGAAAACAGTGATGATCTCGTATATTCTCTCTCTGTATAGCGTACAGCAATAGCTAGCAAAGAGGTCAAGAAGCAAGATGAAGAAGAGAAGAAGAAGAAGAAGAAGAAGAAGAAGCAGTCAGTGACCCATAGACTAGGTGACGTGGGGCGTAGGGTCATGTGACCCAACAAGTCGCGATGTCTTTGATTGCAAGTAAGAGGTTGGTTAGGCGGAGCCGATATATCTGTTGGACGTGTAAAGTACCTCTTCGTAGCGTACTATCGCGCGCTGACGCGAATCTTAGACGACATTACCGAGTACGAAATAGTTTATAATCGTATGCGAAGTTGTACCTACTACGTCTGTCCTATTATGCAAGAGCTCTTGCTCAGAGTTGGCGCACTTGGGGAGTGCAAGCAATAAATCTACTATAGAAGAGGATAGAAGAGGTACCTCTGCACATGTTTTCGCCTAGAGATACCTCTTGTATTTTCTCCTCCTTGAGCTCTAATGCATATGCACTTAGGCGCCATGGTAGGTAGCTGGAGATACCCTTCTCTGTTTTCAGCAGTGCCGTCCTAAAAGTGTGGTGTTAGAATTGCGCCCCAGCTGCTTGCGCGTCAGGGCCCGTGGAGAAATTGCAGTAGGTATATCTGAGGGAAAATGTGTGCATAGGGACCTCTTTCTTCTTGGATTTCAGTTGCTGCTGCGCGTTCAAAAACGACTTCTTACAGATGTCCTTGCAGGGGATGAGTACTACGAATTCGAATCTTAAACATACCGAGAGTCACAGTCAAATAAGCCTCTTCCTTTGACTTCCAGAGCTTGATCATAGTGTGTCTTGGCCAGGTGAAAGTCTTGGTCGAGACCAATGCCGTAAAAACTTCAGGGCGTAATCTTCTCTTCCATACTAATTTACATGGGTAAGTAGATGCTTCTTTCAACTTGATGTATTCTTCATAGAGTAGCGAGGTGCTTTCCCACATTAATGTCTCTGCAAAGATACTTATCCAACTTTATGTATCCTCGGCGAGGGACCTACAAGGAGTATATGGCGTGATTGCTGGCATTGCTGGCATTGCTTGTACGGATGTGTAGAGCGCACGTGGCTGAGCTTTGTAGATCTTTTGGCTTAGGCGGTACCTTGCGCCCCTGGCGGTACCACTTTTCCGTTCTAAGACGAGTTGCTACGCGTTTATTTACATACATACATACATATATATATATATATATACTCCTCTTACGTAAGATCACGCCTCCCTCCCACCAGGCCGTATCTAAAAGACTAATCAAGTATAACGTATGCTCTCCACGGAGCACAATTACGTGAGGTATAAAGAGCTATATTGCGTCTGATAACCCTAGAGAACGTTATAGTTTGGCAACCCCGCCGCAAGTCTTGTACAATCTAGAAGCTATTAATTTAATCGGCTATTGCCAGTGCTAGCTTTCAAGTCCCCCGTAGGAATTTAGCAGGTAATAATTTTCAGACGCGAATACCAAATCAACGGTATTTCGAAGACGGTCCATGAAACCAGGGATAAAAAAAGTGGACTGGGACAGAGATGTCGTCATGAGCGCAAGATGTGACGCCTAAGCCAACGGACCAAGAGATCTATAAGGCCGGGCCACGTGCCCACGTGCGCTCTACGCATGCGGTGCCGTCAATCACGCCACGTGCCCCCTTACATGGTGTTGTCTGGCGGTCCGGAGGAAGATCAGAATAAAACGTTTCTTTTGATTGGGCCGCAATCCTGGTCGGTCCAGGGTCCAGGGGCCAGGGGCCAGAGGCATAAGCGTGTCTGAATAAGGATGAGCAGATCTTGGGGATCAGGTTACGTTCATGGCCTTGGGGCTTCAGAAGTTTTCCGTTCTGATATACGGACCAAGTTGACTGATTTCTTTCACCGAGTCTACAACTCCACCGACACTTTTCCCCGAGGCTAGCTTGACCGAGCCGTTAAACGCGCAACAAGGGAAGAGGAACGTCCGAAACCTATCATCTGGCGCCCGTGGCGCAGATAACGCCGTTGAGACGCTGATAATGGAGAATTGCTACAGGAGCATCGCTATGGAGCGGGTGTAGTCTTCCAATGCTCGATATTTGGCCAGATGTAGTGTATTATTGGTTTCGTTGCGAAGTTGATATGCATCTGATGTTTCAAGAAGGAAACTGCAGCAGGCATCTTTAGTCGAAGAAATCGTACATGTACCTCTTCCGTGGCAGTTTTCCCCCTTCTCACTCTCCCGAGTTTAGCTGCTGCTTTGCGTTCACAGACCCCTGGCTGCGCGCATTTAATTGCTCGTATAATGTATAATCGCAATAAAGACCAGTGATGATGACATAACCAGCCAAGATATAGCCCATGGCACGACGCCGCGGAGATTTGCGGCATGACGTGCGTCTACAATAGCCGGCCGGAACATCTTCTAGACCGAGACATCAGAGTTGGGTTTATAAAGTCCTAATTGAACCATGCACTGCGCTAGCTAGCAGGGGGACCGAGAAAGATTCCTAGGTCAGGGCTAATAAGGAAAGCGAACCCGGAATTCTGCTACATCCCAGGAGCTAAACTCTCTTTGGGGAGATGTTGCGAAGAAAAGTCAAGTTTAGGCCTTTGTTTTTTTTTTTTTTTTCAATCACTACTCATGATCTTGCTAGTGATCCCAAAGCGTGTAATCACTCTTTTGGTGTTGTGAGGTTGCTTTACAAGGACAAGGTAGCGGCATTAACAGAGTGGCTACCGGCATCATCTACGGCCTGACAAGGAACAACTTCACACACTATTTGTTTCACTCGGAGCTTTTTCTGGCCCAACGTCGGTCGACTTACCAAAGCAGAGTAGTATTCTTTTTTTTTAAAAAAAAAAAAAATTCTCTACTGAGTAATTATACGATAGCAGCCTGATTAGAGATATCCTTGGCAGGGTTGAGCCGGTACCCAATTGGCAAGATCAGCGTCTAAGGATGTAGACATTTCTCAGGGCAGGGAATCCTCCGCAACGGGTATGGCAAGAGTAACTTTGGCGAATGCTATTCTCAGGACCGGCACCAGTTACTACGTGTATGTATGAATGATGTAACTTGCACACGGCCACGGGGTTTGGTTATGTTCTCGAGCATCTATCTACCAGAACCACAATGCTTCCGGTTAGAAGAATGAGGGAAGAAATCAAATAATGAGTAAATACACGTATTCACTGCCAAAAGGTCACATTATCCCAAAACGCCTGGCATCGAGTAAGTCGATGACCGGCTCGGGCATCACGTTGGGGCTTGCCAAACAGAAAGTAACTACAGCGAGAAAACAAAAGGATAAAGAAAAAAAAAACCCCCCTTCGTTCTGTCTTGCGGGAAGGCATCCATGTCGGCGCCGAGCAACTTTTTCAACGGCATGT
>JFZS01000035.1:0-127341 GCA_000709145.1 Balansia obtecta B249
GGGCCATTGTACCTTTCTATATGTACTCCGCATGTACTGCCATCAACTCATCCTCGTCTCCTGTATTCTCTTCCTCATGTACAGAGTTACTTGTACTTACTGCCTGCAAGCGTGTCTGCTCTCACCTCCAGCCTATCATTCGTTGCGTTCACTGCGTTCACTGCGTCCATTGCGCTCGAGACGCTCACTTCACTCTTCACTGCTTCCTCCGTACCTGCCTTCTTCCTTTCCTCCTTCTTTCCTCCTTTCTTCCTCTTATGACCTTCCAACCCCGCCCGCTTTCCTTCCTTCCCGGACTGCAGCTCCGACTCTGCTTCTGCGCCTTGCCTATTGGCGAGAACTAAAAAAAATTAATAAATAAATATAAAAACCTCAGAGGCGCCCTCGATTCTTACTGCAACATCACGTCGCAGACGCAGAACCTTTCGCCAATCCAAAATCACACCGTACCCGATTATCTTGTGTAACCGAAACCACTCACGGTCAGGCCCGTTTCCCAACAAGCTCGCAGACAAGCGCCGACCCCTGGTCCAGCATCTCCACACGGCGGGTCTCTCGTCACTAACAAAACACCTCTTGTCGCCGTCCCCTTCTCTCCGCACGCCAATACCCTGCCTACTGTGATAACCGCCACCCTTTTTTTTTTCTCCCTTTTGCCCTTTTCTTCCATTTCATAAGCGCTGTTCGCCTCAAAGTCATTGCAGCTTCAACGCTCACGTTACACCTTGGGAACGAACCCTCCTGTTGTGGTGTGACTGTGAACATTGGTGAAAGCGCAACGCATTGTGCTATCTTACAACCCACTACCCCGTTGAAACGATCGATATTCATTCAGCCCATGGGCGAACCTGGTATTCGCTTTCACAAACTGGCTTGTAATCGACTTCCAAGAAGACCCGTGCAGCTCTATTACGTCAATCTCTGGGCTGACTCTTATCTCGGACCACCGCAGTTCGTGCACGGACAGGACTTACACGTTTTGACCATAGGAAAATCATGGTCTAAGTCCGCACCCATCATCGCCAACCGCCTGCCCCCTCCGCGCTACATAGGTCTCGTGCGAGGCAAATACCTTTAGGTGCCCTCTGTCACTTCTTAAAAATAAGGCAACTCGACGGCAGCCGTGGCAACGGTCTTTGTACCGTTCCATGGTGGACTCGCCAGCCTCTCCAACCATCCAACTCTCTGGAGGACGACAGCAGCATCCTGCAGGGCTTGTGCGCTGCATCGTCTCTTCCTGTGGGTTTCCGCTAAAGTCCAGAGCACAAATATTACTATAGCTTATCGCCCAATCCCTTTAGAAAACCGACGCCGAAACTCAATCGTCTCATCATGTCTGCCTCATCGAGGAATTGCACAATGAAGAACTCTGGCAAGTCCAGGGGAGAGCGAATCCAAGACGTTACGACGATGCCGTCGGTCAAAGATCTCCAGCTGTTGGACCCATGTGCTGCCACAGCCTCCATGTTTCTGTACGCTCAAGGCCCTTCAATTGTGTGTTGCCATCATGATTCCTTGACTATCGAGAGACGATTCGCCAGACACTCAGATGAAGTGCAACTTGTTGCTGTTGACAATCAAAGCGAGGCCGGTGGTGGTCGCCTCGTGGTTAGTTACGATGCTGGCCAAACAGCTATTGTTTGGGATTTAATGACTGGCGACGAGGTCGCCCGTTTTGCATCATATGAGACCTTGACAGTGGCGGCATGGATGCACAACGGAAATGTGGCTTTCGGTGAGTGTTGTAATAAATACCTTCGACATGGAACCAGTTTCGACCGCTAACAACAACTGTCGGTAGGCAACACTCAAGGAAACATCATTCTCTTCGAACCAACCACCTCCGAGCACATTTCCTCAAGAACTATTGATCAAATAGCAGTCACGGCTCTCGCCCCTTCTGCCGATTGCAGAACATTTGCGATTGGGTGAGCCAAGAGATTTCTGTTGCTTAAACCCTGTCCGCTTGCTTATCATGACCGACAGATACCAAAATGGGTCTCTCTTAATAGCTACCTTGCAGCCTCGGTTTACGATCCTTCATAATTTGACAACGTCAAGAGCGCCGTCACCCGTTGTCACATTGGCGTGGCATGCGTCCTCGTCGCGCCAAAAATCAGACATGCTGGCCGTCCAGACTCATGACGGTGATCTTCGAGTTTGGAGCGTTGCCAAGAACTACAATGCCGATGACCCAGCAAAAGTTGTCAGGATACTCCGGCGAAGAGAGAATTTTGTAGCCGGTCCCAATTGGATGGGCTGGTCTAAGAATGGTCGAATCATCCAATTTTCAGATGCGTACGTAGAGTACCTGTAGTCTCGCGTCTGTGCATCGACTAATCTAACTTTGTTACTCAACAGGGAAACGCTTTCATGGGATGTACGAACAAAACATGTCACGTTTGATTCCATCCCTACACTGGAACATGTTCGAGGATTGGCAGTGTATGGCCCAGGGGCTACCTTGTTCACGGTTGGACGCGCAGGCACTGTACAACAGTTTGATCTCAACTCACCCTCCATACTGGTTTGTAACGTCCAACACCCGGCCAATTTGCTGCCACCGTCGCCTCCCAATTCCATTGAAGAGCCTGGTAAAACGGCTCACTCTGTTACCACTATCCACACGTCGGAATCAGAATCTAGCTCTGTTCCTTTCGAGGCTGGCGTTTCGGAAAGCGACGAAGATCAAATGTCACCATTTGCTCGTTTCTCTCGCCGGCCCCATCTGGATTCCTCAGGAGGCGAAGCAACCTATGAATCTGCCAGTCCCGTATCCAGCCGAAGTGGCATGTCATCCTTGTCGAAATCTTCAGCTGGGTCTCGGACACCAGGCCATCATCGTGCGGGCTCCTTGAGGTCAAAAGCCATGACAGAAAACACGTACATATCAGCGGGCTCGTCACTAAAAACTTCGACGGTTGGTCCAAAAGAACCTGATGCTTACTCCGTGAGCTACTCTCTGCCGTCTACGAGTGTGCCCTCTTTGGCGTCGACTCGGTCTCGCCATAAACCGTCTCGGTTAAGACATGAAGTCCCTAGAAGTCCCGATGACAACAAGGTCCATGATCTATTCAAGTTTACACGAACTCGTCTGAGTGACATTCCTTACAAGCACCGCATGAACGCAGATGATTCTCGACTGACGAATGATGACTTGCGAAAGCAGATGCTGAGTACTATATTTGGATGGCATGGTTCGATCGAGGACTTAATTCGTGATGAAATGGCTCGTTATCCAGCCGGTTCTGCCAGCCGAATCTTACTTGCCAAGTGGCTCGGGGATATGGAGACTGACATCATGGCTGGTAGCTCGGAACATATGAGCTCTTCGGACTGGATGCTTCTCGCCCTGAGCGGTATTGGCGGCCACCAATCGCAACACAAGCTTGGGCTTGTGTACGTGCAGCGCCTCTTGGAAAGCGGCGACGTACACGTTGCTGTTACCATCATGCTCGGCATGGGTGACCACAATGATGCGATTGAGGTCTATGTCTCCCATAAACGCTACATGGAAGCTCTAATCCTCACTTGCGTCGTCTTTCCGAGTGTATGGGAACGACAAGCTGCCATCATTCGGAAATGGGGTGAGTGGGCGGTTCAACATGGCCAGCAACAATTGGCCATCAGATGTTTTGCTTGTACCGGTCAAGAATCAACTGAACCTTGGAGCTCCCCTTCGGCAGTGCAACTCAATTTCCAAGGCATTACCTCGAGTATCCCCGAGATGCTGAGCCCACCGCTGTCTCCCCCGGGGGTTCAACGTGGCCCTCAACGAAGTATCGCCAAGACCTCGGCGCTGAAGCTCATCACGTCCTTTGGCGAAGGGAATGAAAAGTCCAAATTCTATTTGCATGGTGATGGTGGTCAGACACCAATTGCAGCTGGTGTGACCCCAATCGCAGACTCGGCCATCTCTCCCGTTAACGATGTAACAACTGCTATCCTGCGGCCTTCGGATAGCAGCCGATTCAATACGCCAACTTCTGCTCGACCAAGCGGCTCAAGCTACGGACGTGGCCGACTTCCCTCTATCGGAGAGAGTTCTTCGGACCTGAATCGAGAAAAGCTCCAATCGACTCGCAGATCAGGACAGACGCCGAAAGGCAACCGCCAAGGGCATGTTCGCATGACCTCAGCAGAACAAGAAGCCCCGTCGGCCGGCGACTCACTCCAGCGTGTAGCTATGGCAAGCCCCATGATGATGGGAGACGGATATAATAAGCCTGCAAGGGGATATGAAGGAGAACAATCTCCTTCGCCCCCCAACCACGGCATTCTAACAAGATTGCAGGAAGCTCGATCGAACCACAGGAATGGCTCTCGCGATCGAATACCACGTGGTCTCGATCTGCAAGTGAAGACACCAGAACAGCCATCTCTTGCTGATGTAAATTCGCCCGAACAATCCATGGCATCTTCAACCCGCTACCACTGGCCTTCAAGACGACGAGGTCCCGCTTCGATTGCCAGCTCCATTACTTCAACCTCCAGTGCCGGCCGTAGCCTGCGAGCCAACCAGAAGCCGCGAGATGACTTCGTTCACAGCCTAGAGACTGCTCAAAAGTACAAGAGCAACCGAATTCGTGGAGGAAGTGCCGAAAGAAGCCGCGAATCATCTCGCGGCCGGCATGAAAGCCGAGAGAGACGCACAAAGTCGAGAGAAGCTTCAGAAGAACGCGGTAGAACCTCTGCCCGTGGGTGGGTTAAGCCCAAACGATCACCCACATCCCCGATTCCCATGTCGCCAGAGGATCTTGCCAATCTGAGCACACCAAAGTATGTCGACATGGGAGGGTCAACCACTAAGAAATCAAGTGGGCACAAATTGAAGATGGAAAACCGAATTTCAAGTCGCGGCAGTCAACGGGGTAGTCCTGACGGATGGCCTCGCCCGCTAGCTCTGAATATTCGTGGTAGAAGCATGGGGCGTGAAGATTCTCGTCAGCGATCTCCATCGTCTCCTGTGCCTCTTGCCGTCAACTCAGCATTGCACTATCACGGGTCGGAGGATGAAGAAGACTTCAGGAAAGCAATGTCGGAGCAGGAAAGCTTCCGAGCCAAACACAGCCGAAGTACCACTCGTTGCATGGGCAGCGGCCCCGACTTGCCTAGCGTTGGCGTTACCAAGAAGGAAAGATCCGAGAGTCGTGGAAGAGAAGTTGCTGAGGCACTGAACACGCTGCCACCAATGGCTGCTCATGTACGAGCGGCATCAACTGAGCATGCCGGTGATCTGCGACAGATGAAGGATGAGCGACAAAGGAAGAAGGAGCAGGCAGCCCGCGAGCTAGAGGAACGTCGCAAATCACTAGCCAAGAGGCCACAGGCCCCGCAGATACCGCATCCGAATGAGTTTCACAACCCAGCCATGAGGATCGGCGTCGAGATGTCAGATGCCAAGGGAAGTGAGGATCTGCCCCCTCGTAGTGCTACAGATCCACCCAAGAGCATGTATGCATGGAACGGACCACACATCGGCCTGCCAGCGACACCCAAAGCGATGAGGCTGATACTTGAGGCCGAGAACAGCGCAAAGTCCAGCAAGGAAACGCCGAAAGTGGCCCAGATCTCGCCGTCACATTCTCAGGCTGGGCCTGCAACGCAGCCTCCAAAGGAGCAGAGCACGGGAACGCTGACTTTGCTTCCATCGACTGTTTATCAACCACCCCAGAAACTAGCCATCCCCAGAAGCATGTCAGCCCCAATACCCAACGAGCCTGGACAAGCTCGATATGCTAGAAAAGCTAGCATCGGCGAAGTTAGAGGCATCGATGAGGTGGTGAATGGACCGCGTCGCCGTTCTCAAGAGGAGCCGCTTCCACCCCCTCCGCCTCCAGCACCGCCCATGCTCAAGGAACTTGCGCATCTTGCTATCCCTCCGCCGCCTCCACCAGCGCCATTACCACAATCACAACGGTCCCATCCCGGCGGTGCCCTTGGTTCTGGCATGATTGAAATTGTGATGGATGAGGACGAAGAAGACGCTCCCATGACGGCCGCTCCTAACGACGGCATGGTTCCGGTTCTGGCACCACCAGCTCCCCCGTCCAGAGGCCACAATCGAGGACGCAGCGCAGGCGGTGGAAGCTTTTCTAGCCGAGTGTCGAAGCCAAATGAGCGCACGAGATCAGTCAGCCGAAGTCGAAAAGACTCCAGAGGAAGTATTAAATCCTCAACGCCGGAGATGCCATTGGATGCTGCCTACCACCAGAGCACATTCAGATCCCCAGTTGCTGTTGTACCGCCACCTATGATGTATGATCCTGACGTGGTCCGGTCACCTATTGAAACAAGCGGAAAGCACACACCCACCGGTCTTCACCAAAGTGAGATGTTTTAAATCACTCTACTTTTTATATCTTCTTCACACCATGGTTTTATGAGCAGCGGCACTTCCATCGAAAGAGCAGTCTAACCTGCTGGTTCCGTTCATGTTAGTCACTCCTTGTATCTGCTCCAATCAACTTCGATTCTCTATGCATTGCGAGTGGCGTCGTGGGTTTCGAGAGGAGCAAACAGGTCGACAAAACTCGCCTCTTGGATATTTCTTCGGTGCCTGCTGTGTTGGGAAGAGTTTCTGTTAATTTTCGTAACGAGTGGAAGGCAGCATGGCCGTTCTGATGAGACTCTTTCCACGCAAACGAAATAGATAACCACGTTGGGCTCCAGCATTCGGCTCAGTCGGCTCTTTATTTGGTTTTCGTGGGACGAATCTGCTCGTCATTTACAAGTTTGTTTCTATTCTCCGACTATTTTCTTTACGATGTACCAGTAGTACCGGATTTCTTGGTTAAGGCATGTGTGATGACATCCGGAGCTGCTACAGCTCCCCGTCATACGTGCACGACTTCGCTTTCGTTTTGCATACCAAACTTCACTTTATGACTGGCGACCTGAAATGGGGAGAACATGTGGGAGGAGGGCGCAGTGAGGGAAGACGTTGGTTTTTGTTCTCACTTTCGTTTATTTTTATTTTTTTGCTTGTAGGGGATAGTACTTATCGGGATACTTATACAACGCTGCCTCGCGGCAACTTGTCTGAAGGCAGGAACGGAGAGCAGCTATAGTTGTAGGTCTTTATTTGAAACTTTTTTTAACGTTGGATATATAATTTAATAACGTGCTTGTGAAGTTGTTGCTCGACAGCGGTGTAAGCGCGACCCGTGCGCCTTATCGAACGTTCGACATGGTAGGTCTCGCAGACCGTGGGTCGATCTCCATGTTCAATGCGGAGCAGTAGTTATAACAGCCAACGCTCACGAGGGTTCGAAACGGGGTGGTGCAGCAAAAAAAAAAGAAAATATAATTTAATGTACTGCACTACATTCTTAAAACATTTTTTTTTTAAAAAAAAAAGATTAATATAGAATACATATAACAATCAAATATAAAAAAAAAGAATTGGCGTCGTACATCTCCATCTCGCTCAACCAACCCAAACCACCCACGGTCGTAATCCAGCCCGCCACGCGACGGGGGAGAGTTCTTTGCAGAGTGAAGCCTCTCTGAAGTGTCATCTCCAAGTGCTTAGGGCCGCGTGGCATCGCAGGCTTCCCGTGCGAGCACGCAGGCCACCGCGGCGTTCGGGCTGGGCGCCAGCGGGTGGGATCTGACGGAGTCGGGTGGTGGTCGAGGTGCGAGGGAATCGCTCGAGAAAGTTACGAGAGACTTCGCCGTTGGACCATTACAGTCGGGAAAACAAATGCGGTATTTGGGCTTATAACCCCCTTGGCCTGGGGCATTCTTTCCCGACCCACCACGTAAGCGGGTCTAATTGGTAGCTTACACGTCAAACTACCTAGGTACCAGACGAAAAATATAAAAAAAAAAAAAACTTCAAAGCTTCAACTCGTGCAATGCGGCCTCGCAGTCGACCATGATCACCACGGCTCCCCGTCTGCGCATCCGCAGGCCGTCGCCCACGACGACCGAGTTCACGGTGACGACGCTCCCGCCGCCCACGCTCCCGCTGCGCCTGGTGCGCGTGGTCCTCCTCCTCGCCCTGCGGCTCGTGCTGGCCCTCGCGACGAGCCTCCTCGTCCACGGCCGCTGGACGACGTGCCCGCTCGCCGGCCCGCGGCCCAGCGCGCCCCTGCCGCCCCCGGACGCGCCCTTCTCCCTCGCCGGTCTGTGGTACCTGCTCGACCGGCACGAGCGCTCGGCCGCGGGCCAGCTCTTCGCGCGCGTCGCCTCGTCCGTCCCGCCGGCCGTCCTGCTCGCCGCCTCGCTGGCCGCCTTTTACCTGCTCAGCCTGCGGGCCCATGCGCACGAGAGCCTGCTCGTCCTGCGTGGTCTGGGCGTACAGACGACCGAGTCGTCGCGGACCTATCTCGCCGGCCCGGCTACGCGCTTCATACCCACCGAGAAGATCCAGGACATCTTCGTCAACGAGGCCTTTGTCGGCTTCGAGGTGCGCTATTACCTCGTCGTCGTGGTCGAGGGGGAGGAGGACGTCGTGGTCGTCTTCCCTGGGCTTTTGCCCCGGAGGAGGATCGTCGAGACTGTTTGGAGGGGCGCCCGGGAGTGTTTGTATGAGAAGCCGAAGTGGGATGGGGAGTGAGATGTTGCTTGGGAATGATACCCGCCCTCCGGCCCCCCCCTCTTTTTCTTTTCTCCCTTTGCAACGTGTGGCGATGACATGGGTAAACGATGCTTTTTACTGGGTTTTGAAAGGCTGGCGCTTTTTTAAATGTGGCCACTGGGTAAGGCTGTTTTTTTCTACAAGTGACCATGGCCCTGTGGTGCCATGTCTGCAAGATGACCTTACATTTTCGTTTTGACCTTAAGCATCTAGATGTGTTTTGTCACCGGCATAACCGCCCGCAGTGCCGTGCCTCTGTGCCCGCATATCCGCTGCGTCGGCGTACCCTTTCCGTCTGGCATATCGATCGTTCTGCTCTTCGGGGGGCTGGAGGAGTTCCTTCTTCAAGACAGGCACGTATCGCCCGCCTAGACGCCCGTTATTGCCGCCTTCAAATAACCTTGCGCCAACTTCTGCCTTCTTGACATCCTGGGGGTTCGCGGCCCCGCCATCCTGTGTTGGAAGGGTGGACGTCTGGTATGCTGCGTCTGACGATCCTTGCTCAGAAATCAACTGCAGGAGCTGTGCCGCGAGGAGCTCGTCCATCTTGTGCCCCCTCCATAGCTGCCATGTGCTTTCCATGACGCCGAACTGGCCAAATTTGTTGGGAGCGTGTTCCTGGCCGACATAAATCCACTTCATGCTATCTGCTCGCCGGTCCGGCGCATCAGCCGCGACGTGGTCTCCCTTGGTCAGGTCGGGGAAGAGACAGTCCCAGAGGACGAGAGGCACTTCGTCGGCCATGACGTAGCTGGGTCGGCTGGGGTTGTTTTCTGTATCCAGCAGCTCTGACACCACGGACGGTGCCTCTAGTCCTTGTCCGACGAGGAACAAGATGGCCACCATGTGCCGGATCTGGTGCCATAGGAAGGCCGAGCCCCTGACGTGGAAGTAGTAGACTTTGGGGTAGGGCCCTGCTGCTTTGAGGGCCACGGAGGAATACCCCGGTTGCTGGAGGTACGGAAGTACAGTGCTAGAATTTTCGACTTCCACAATGTCTGCTTCGAAAATCCGGCGGCGGAAGTTGGTAATCTGCTTGGCCGGGTCGATCTTGCAGAAGTTGCGGAAGTCGTTGTCACCTTCGTAGCGCTTGGCGGCGTCGCGCATGGCGTCAATGTGTAGCCAGCCGCACTTGGGGTGCCCAGAAGACTCTGGCGCTGTGGGATCTGGCGCAAATGCCGGCTGAGTGAAGAAGTAACGATATTGGCGCTCGCGGCAGGAGAAGCGAGCGCTAAAGTCCGGTGGCGGCGAGGGACACCAGGCCAGGATGCGGATGTCGCTGGGCAGAAGTCTGTTGAGAATCCTTGGATAGCATAGCTCGTCTTTGATGTCGTCAAATGGAACCTCCTCCTCGTCCTTCTCTTCCTCTCCTGCCGCGGCTTCTTCAGATGCCGCTTCAGCAGCGCTCTCCCTGTTGGCTTTCTTGCTAGGAAGAGGCCTGTTACTTCTTACTCTCAACGCAATGACTTGTCCAAAGGCGCTGACGCCGCGGTCTGTCCTCCCGCATTTGGAGTACTCGCAGCACTCAAATTGGACTACTCTCTCGTCCTCTGGAAAGATGAGGCACGCTTTGGTGAGGGCCTTCCACAGCTCCTCTTCGATGGACGGCTGGTTGCCCATGGCTTGCATCTCAAAACCTCCGTAATTCTTCCCCAAATAGGCCAGCTTCAACGCGATGAAGCGCGATGAGTATCTGGAGGGGTCCATCTTGCGGTTGCCCTTGGCCCATTTGGGCTTCTGGCTGTGCGAGTCGCCGGCGCATTCTTCGCCGTGGACAGCACCATGCTCAGCAGAAGGAACTGCCTTGGCGGGCTCGGGACGTTTCTTCAGCTCTGCCTCGAGCTCCCTAAGTCGTTGAACGAGAGCCGTTTTGGACCAGTTATTGTAGTTGGTCTCTCCAGACATCGCGTGGTGGGGGCCAAGCCTTCGCCGCTGGGAACGTTGTTCAAACTGCGTCGAAGATGAGTTGTGGCGACAGCCTTGCTGGAATATGGGCCTGCGAGGTCTGAGGTCAGCCCTGACACGGAAGCTGCGCCCTGACAGACCGTGCAACGGCCACATGAAAAGTATGGTGCAAAGTTTTATAACCCCATTCTCACCGTTTGGACAGCCGTGGCGGTATTGAATTTTCGTTATGGATCTATGAGAGGATGGGACGGCGTGGCTTGTGCTTTTGTGGCTTTTGTGACTTTGAACGGAGTGGCTGGAGGGCTGGCTTGTGGTTAAGTTTTGCGCTCCATCAGCTCGGACTGAGCCACAAACGCAACATATCAAACCTCAAGAGCACGCCTGCAGCGCGCTCATCTGCCGACGACTCGACTCCTGCAACTGACAAGGTCGTGGCGCCCGTCGCGAAATAACATGGATTCCGAGCTTGTCAAAATATTGCTGCTTGGGGACGAGAAATGCGGGAAAACTACTTTTCTATCGTATGTACTCGCCGACTACGGAGTAGACCCAGTGCATGCTGGCACTCGTATAATGCTGACTGCTGTCTTTGGGCCAGGCGGCTAAGTGCTGGAGAGCAGATGAACCCGATTCCTTTGCTCCGGGACTTGGACCAACCATTTATATTCAATATTAATCTAGGCAAAGATCAATATCGTCTCGAGTTCTCTGATACCTCGAGCCCCGATAACTGGAGGCTGCTCGATCCCGATGTCATCGTCCTATGTTACGACATCAGCCAGCGACTCAGCCTCATTAATATGAAGAGACATGTGAGTTATTCAACCGCTCCTTCTCTTGCGTAAAAGAACCTTCTGGGACTACGATGAACATGCCCTTAACTTTTCATCTCAGTGGATAGACCAAGTCAAAAAGTCCTTCCGGCGAGCCGACACCTTGCCCATCGTCATCCTAGGTCTCAAGCGAGACCTGCGTTCAGAAGAGGACCCCAATGGCATCATTTATCCCCAAGAAGCATATCAATTAGCCCAAACCATGAGGGCGGATCGATATGTCGAGTGCTCGGCCATGACCGGGGAGCTTCTGAAACCTGCCTTTGAGGATATCTGCAAGACAGCCATGAAAACCACGACTCCAGCTGGCGGGCAGACCGAGGGAGGCTGCATTATCTTGTGAGGCGGACCCATCTGCTGAATCTGCTGACACTGCTTTACAAGCTTGCAGCGGGCAAAGAGTCTTGCTTCTGAGGCCATTTGGTGCTCAAAAGGACCCAGAGTTCAAAACTCAAGACGCTGTAGCATCATTCATGTCTACGTCGCCATTTTCCTCGGCCACTGCCACCTCAAATTGTCCTAGGATCTCGGCGATGACATTGACCATTTCTTCCTGCTGCTCGTCGGAGAAACGCTCTGGCATGTCTTCGATGACGGTGTTGAGGGCAGCGACAGACGCAGGCCGTAAATTTAAAATCATGACGACTTCTCCCTTGGAAAGTTCATACGGTCGCAGCTTTTCCAGAAGCTGTGAGATGCAATCAGAAGTATACGTAAGGGGCTGCTGGCTCAATGGACTTGGCTCAGTACGCAAGTACTGCAGAAGCTGTACATGACAGAAGGGAACGAGGGGTCAGCTCATGAAACTCATGTACCAATTGCACACCGAGGTATGCGAAAGTCTTGTTCATCATACCTCTCGAACCACGGTCTCTAAATTGGGCGGACCGCGGCGCTTCGTTTGCTTATAGCGACTTCTTTGCTCAGAAAGATACTGGTACACTTCATAATTGGACAATACTGCCGATTGAGATTCGAGAATCTTCATGGTAGCTGTGGAAGTAACCGAGAACCGTTGTATGTTTCAGATGCGAGTGAGGTGAGGTGAGGTGCGATGTGAGACGCTGAGACGCTGAGACGCTTGAGTCTGGATGGATGGACGGCAAATGCTCGACGGCCGAAAGCTGTGTCTGGTTGGAGATGGAGACGGACCAAGAAGGCTAAGCCGAGATGGTCAAGAATCAATGGGCGGTGACGAGCAGCGATGGGTGGTAGGCGGAAAGGGTGGCCGGTAGGCTGTGTGTGCATGTGGTGTAAAGCAGCCGGTCAGCATGTGCACAATTTGATGCATATGCAATTTGCTTCTCTATCTTTGTTTGTTTGTTTTTTTTTTCTATTTCTCCTTGAGACAGGCTAAATCTAATGAAGTTGAAGCCGATTACTTCCATGGAAAAAAAAATGGTTGAAATTGCTAGAGCCCCATTTTTGCTGTGGCCAATCAGAGCACTTCGTAGTTGGCCTTTTGCCCATGTCCTCGAGCGCGCTACTACTGCAGCCCTGCAACCTGCTCATCAAATCAACAAATCAACAAATGCCGATTGATTCATTTTCAAGGATCACTTCTGGTGCAAGTTTCGAGTTCGAATTCGAAATCGCGGTGTCGGGTTTGCCCTTGCACAGCACATTGGTTTCAGCCTGCACACCACAACCATGCCCTGCTTCCTCGCTCCGTTCGCTTTCGATTGCTCAACCACGTGGCGCTCAAAACTACGAGCCCGCTCGCCGTTTGTCGTGTTGTTTCAATTTATCATCAAGAGCTTTATCAGAGACAACCTAGAATACACCAAGGGCTACAGTATTTGCCGTTTGCTGCCGACAGTATATGCCACGGCGTGCGCGACTCGCCTCACACAACCCCAAAATGGCCTACTTACTCCGTACGCTGTGCAAGCGGTAGACATACACATACTACAGCCGGCACATGTCCAGAATGAAGAGATGGAGAGTTCATACAGTGCGCTGATAGATTCATGACCATCCCGTTCTACAATCCCTGAACACAATCTTTCTGAGCTATTATTCCAGTTCAATATGGGAGGCATTTGCATGATGCACATGGAAGCGGCCTCACCGGGCAGATACTCGATGTGCGGCCAGCACCAAACGCTCAAGACAAAAGGCTCTTCTGCACCAAAGGACTACAGTAGTGGCATCTGGCCTTTCTATGCCGCCAATCTATCCCATTGTCGGTTCAGTCCTATATATTCTCGTATGACTGCTCAAATTCCCCTGCTACACTCGAATTTACCGATTCATGACTCAGCGCCCCTTCAAGCCTCTGTCTTCTGGCCCCTTCCGTAAATCTTGACTCCTCCCCATCCCTCCCTCGCTCCTTCCTCTTCACGACCCATACGGCCACCGTCCCTCCTACAAATTTGCAAAAGCTGGATTTTAATTTGCTTGTCAGTATGCTTCTTTAACGCTCTCTCCTAAGCCTTCTCTGGAACCTTGAGACTATTTACCATTGTTGCCGTTGCATCCCGTTGCAAATTATTGCTCTGGTCCCTTTCGCCGGCATCGGTCTAGTGCAAAGTCAAACTTGTGACGTCGCTCTACTGCTCCCCACTCATATTCACAACCGGGTTCTGGCGGGGAACCAGAAAAAAAAAAAAAAAAAAAAACTTTCCTGGCGAGTTCGGCCAGTCTGATGTGGCCTCGTGTACGAGAACCATCTACTTCTTCTCTCACACGTGTATAATTCTTGGGGTTGCTACTTCAGGTTCCCAACATCTCGATATCGTCGTGCCGTTTCGGCTTCGGCTCAAGTTGAGCTCCTTCGAACTTTTACCATCGAATTGACTTTCGGCGCACTCGACTCTCTTGCCATGGTCCGAAACATTGTGCTGCTTGGCGGCAACTCGCATCCGCAGCTAACGGAGAATGTCTGCAACATCCTCGGCATCCCTTCATGCGACCGCATCCTGTCCAAATTCTCGGGTGGAGAGAGCCGCTGCGAAATCAAAGATTCCGTACGCGGCAAGGATGTATTCATTCTTCAGTCTGGCTCCGGCCATGTTAACGACAATCTCATCGACCTGTGCATCATGATATCAGCCTGCAAGACAGGCTCGGCCAAGCGAGTCACCGCCGTTATTCCTCTGTTTCCATACTCAAGGCAGCCTGATTGGCCCTACAACAAGGCCGGGGCACCCCTGTCCAAGTACTCGGAATCTGCTCGGAAAGACTACACCTTCGAGAGCGTGCCGGCCACGCCTCGTCCTGGTGGCCCTCGCAGCCACGGCTTGAACAATGGCACCCAGAGTCTCACGGAAAAGCTCCAAAAGGCCACGATTTCGGAAAATAACGGCCAGGAGTATTTCTCTAAGAGATCTGATACCCTGTCCAGTATTGGATCAAATGGCCGAGGTCATGTTGCCGAGGGCTCCGCCTCCTCTCAACGAAGCTTTACAACCCACGATTATGAAAATCCCAGCTCAGTCGCTACAATCTTCCAAGCGAAGCCGGGCTATAAGCAATGGGTTGCTCAGGCCGGTACGCTCGTCGCTGATCTTCTGACTTGCGCGGGTGCCGATCATATCATCACCATGGACCTACACGACCCTCAATATCAGGGTTTCTTCGATATTCCTGTTGACAATCTCTACGGCAAGCCGCTCATCCAGAATTATATCCAGAAACATATACCGGGTTTTCGGGAAGCTGTAATTGTGTCGCCTGATGCAGGCGGTGCCAAGCGAGCCACGGCCATTGCTGACAGCCTCAAGATGGACTTTGCTCTGATTCACAAGGTAAAACACACCTGTTAGCATGCCCCGCGCGCGTGTTCTCTACTTACCCCCACCTCAGGAACGTCGCCCCATCAAGTTCACCGAACAGCGAAACGCCAGCATGATGCTTGTTGGCGATATTGCGAATCGGGTTTGCATTCTGGTCGACGATTTGGGCGATACAGCAAATACCATAACACGTGCAGCAAAGCTCCTCAAGAAGGAAGGCGCCACCAAGGTATACGCATTGCTCACTCATGGCGTTTTCAGCGGCGATGCCATCCCGCGGCTCAACGCCTCCGCGATTGACAGGATCATTGTGACCAACTCAGTCCCACAAGATGAACACCGTCGACTGTGTCCCAAGCTGGATGTCTTGGATGTTTCGCCCGTCTTTGCCGAAGCCATTCGTCGTGTACACCATGGTGAATCAATAAGCAGGCTTTTCCAGTATGATTAGGCTACAGTTATCATGTAGTCGCCCGCTGGGCTGGCTGTCCGCGGCTCGCTTGTTATGTTCTTTCATCTGCAGTTCCTTGGATTTCACATTGAGCTGGCTTCTGTGCACTGGTGTCTGTTCAATATACGAACAGATCTTTCAACTTTTGATCAGATGCTGCAAATAGCCCTTCTCGTGTTACCTATACGATTTTCACTGTTCCAGTAAAGAGAGCCCAAGCATTCATGCCAATTATGAATGTGCAAAACAAGTACACCGTTACTTGTTATAACTCTCACCCCATACATTTACCTCTGTCGCCTCCCTCGTTCCTCGTGCTACTTTAGAAGTTCATGCACTTGGGGGCGACTTGCTGTCAATTTGTCCTCTCTCAGAAGTGGTCATCGATTGACTTTTGTTGCCAGTCGTCGCTTGGAGACGCTCACGGCTCAACTTACTTACCGTGTAGCCGCCAAGTGACGCGAATCCTGACGTAGCATATCCACTTCTGATGCTACACTCGGAGTTCTCAATTCATAGTATTTGAGAAAGTTTGAATGTCTTTCCAAAATCACTTCATTTTCATCAGATTGAGGGGTGAGCTGTTTGCAAACGAGGCGTGTTCGGCACCTTGAAAAGGCTGTACCCTCATTGAAGCCTATTCCAAGGGCACACTACTCTGCTTCTTTTACAAAAAAAGAAAAAGAAAAACAAGAAAAGAGACCATGATTCAGGCAAGGCTCCTCCTGCGGACTTGATAGTTTTTTATGGCATCCTGCAAGTTCTACGACGAGGAGGCGTTGCTAATCCTGATCCTACATGAAGGAGATTGTTGACACTGTCTCAGACTCTTTTTGCAAACCCGGCAAGAATAAATCACGCGGACAGTATGTATCATCTCATGATTTTGCTAGAGAGGCCATTGAGGCAGGCCTTGAGAGCAAAGCTGGCGGGTGGTTTGCGTAGCGTTTCTGCACGACCTTAGTCATGGTCGCATTCCGTATGCTCGGAGATCTTTCATGAGCGCGTGACCAAATTTGTGAGGGAGAACCTGGTCCTCTATAGCCAAGCCTCTTAAGAAATGATGTGTTCGGGGTCATGAGGGGCTTGAGAGGCGTGCTGTGGCAATAGCACGTATGTATGCCTTGAGATGCAGTTGCTAGAAGATTGCACAAAAGTAGAACGCATGTTTGGAAAAAAATAATTAAAATAAAAAAAAATAATAAAATAAAAAGGGTTATTAGGAATATTGTGAGCCTCATTGTTGAACTCGGAGCGATGATGGGTGAAGTGGATTGGGATATGTCGGTGCAACAGAGACGACGTTGGAAAGCGCATTGTTCTTTGAGAAATGTTCCTCACATTTGAGAGTCTACAGGCGGATACTTCATCTAAGCAGTGCAGTCGCGTTCTGAGCCATCAGTTCTCAACTGATAGGAGTCTACACGAGAATACATGTAGACGGTCGGCTGAGCAGATGGGAGCAGGAAACTTATTGCTGCGAGCCATGGGTCCATCCCCTTGGAACTCTTGCCAACGGCTCTCCTTTCCTGCACGAAGAGACTGGACACTCCAGCGGCGTATACTCCGCGCTATGGAGAGGCCACATATCCCAGCCGTTAGTCCCAAGATGACGGTGTCTTGGACAGGTCCAGCCTTGGGTGCGCCAAGGGGGAAGGTTTTGGATCTTGTTGTGAAAATGATGTAGTCCAAGGGTGGAAGGGCAGATGAAGATGTGTGAAGCATAATGTATGAAGTTCTTGGTTCGGGTAGACAGTCTTGTGTTGCTCCGGGAGTGATGTTTGCGTTTCTGCCGATTTACCAGGAAATATTGTCGGCCCAAGCCAGCGGATTACAGTCACGCGTCAAAAGCTTGTTGGCGTGCGCTTGGACAGCTTGGCTCTCCTTAGCGGCACGCGGAGGACAGGCAGCCATTGTCGCGTTGAAGATGCCGAGTTGGGGTGTAAAGATGACCTGCGAGCCTCACAATGGATAGCGCAGACATAATAGAGCCCGGCAGTGCTCCAGGTGGAAACAAAAAGGACAAAACGATCAAGTTGGACCAAAGCCACTTGTGCTGAATTCTATGCCAAGCTGAAAGCAAGCCGTTATATGCCAAACGCCCAAACACCAATGCCTCTGGGTGAATCAACCAAGTACGACAGAACAAAGTCTCCATGGCAACACGAACCATTTAGCTCCTCAGCGCATCCAACCGATTCCTCATCTGATCCATCATAGCCTCCGCATCCTCCTCCTCCTCCTCCTCCGCCGCCGCCGCCGCCGCCGCCGCCGCCGCCGCCGCAGCGACAGGCTTCTCGGGCTCCGGCACCGGCGCCGCAGGCAGCAAAGGCTCCTTTTTTGTCTTCAGAATCTCGCCAAGCACCTTGTCGACTTCGCCCTCGGCCTCGTCATCCTCCATGAGCATATCTCCGTCCTCGGGCAGCACCTCATCCACCATCTCCTCGATGATGCCCGCCTTCATCAACTCGGTGCTAAGCTGTCTCATGATGGCGGCATACTCGGGCAATCGGATGAGCGAGTTCAAGTCCTTCATGATTCCTGCGCTGGAGCGTATGGAGCCCTCGATCTTGCGTACGGCGAAGGCCTCGTTGACCTGCATCTGTACCGAGTTCAGCTGAGCTTTGGAGGTGATGAGACGGGCGGAGGCGCGGCGGTGGCGGACTAGTTCTCGAGCAAAGTCGCGGACCTCCTTCTGGGCCTGGCCGGCTCGCGAGGGGTCCTTTTGGCCGCGCTTGTCGGCTTGGATGATGTACGTCTTGATTTTAAGCTCGGACTGCTTGTTGGCGGTTATGTCGCGGTCTATTTTGCGGATGTTTTGACGGATGACGGCGTTGCATTTCTGCATCTGGACATGGTTTGACGGCTGATTAGCTATGCGACGTGCTTGGTGGATTTGTCACGAACCTGCGCTTTGGGGTCGGGTTTCACGAAGATGGCTTTCAGGGTTTCCATTGTGGATGGTGGTTCGGCAGACGGGGATGCTTTCGATGGATACTAGGGAGGGGAATTGTCGGCGCGCCTCAGGCAGATGGGGGTTGCGCGGGCAAGCGACAGGAGCATGTCGAGATGTCGACGGACGGCAGTTGTCGTTTGAGCAACCGATGGTGTTTTGGTGTGGCGGTTGGTGGTTGCGGTTGGTCACTCCGGTTCCGTCTTGCTCAGCAGTGGAAGCAGCACGTGCAGACGACGCCCCCCTCCCCACACGACTGCGAGGTCGTCGAGGGTCGAGGGTCGAGGGTCGAGGGTCGAGGCAGGCCCGTCTTTTGCAAATGCCCATGTCCACGGGAGCAGAATATGAGTTTATGCAGTGGCATGATATGCAGAAACATCCGAAACAAGACGACTACCCTAGTTTAGTAGGTCAGTGACCAGTCAGACAGATGGCCGATAGTCTTCGGGACACGGACACTTGATGTGAACTGTTTGGTATTGTTTTGTCGAGCCATCGAAGCAAACCATTACCGAGTACCCAGTACCCAGCAGCCCGTCCCCTTCCTGTGCAAAGGGAGGGGGGGGGAAGGGGGGGGGGTGGCGGGGGCTGCTTCGGGAGAAGAATGACCCGTCACCACTTTGCTGGAATTACTGGAAGCACTAGATCCAACCTTTGACTGTTTTTTTTTTTTTTTACAAAAAAACGCCAATGCCTGGACCACAACCATCCCGTCATCGTAAAGTAGAGCCGAATTGGTTTTCTTGCGGCTGCTAGAGAGCATAACCTCCTAGGTACCCTAGGTACCTACGGAGCACCTCAATTCTATGTTACTCTCGGCGTGGCGAGGCGTCAACACGATAGACCTCACTCACTTCCTTTAGCTCAACGAGGGGCCTTTACGAGCAAGCTCCTCTACTGCCGGTACTGACGGGGGCCAATCGACATAGCTCTAGAAAACCGTGCCAACAGCCCCAGAATGGCACCAACAAAAAGAGTTGGAAAGGCGAAAGCGTCCAGGTCTGGTGGTGCAGATGGCTCGTTCCCGTCTCCCTTCAAGCAACCGCCTGAAGTCCTGAAGCCTTTTATCGACGGGCTATCCGAAAAGCATGTCTACATCACACACATCGACTCCAAGGAGGCTGCGTTCAAGCGCAAGGTCTTTCTTGTGCCGGTTGCCATGAATGTCGCTGTATCTCTGCTATTCATATGGCGAATGTACAACATCCTGCCATGGTACTGGAAAATCGTACAGTCTGGATTCGGCGCGCAAAACGAAACCACGTTCCCTTTTCACGAGTCGACGTGGAAGGAGTTTGCTTGGGAGGTGCTGAAGCGTGGGCTGACCATGTTCATCGACTTTGTGCTCTTCGTCTTCGTCTGGCCCTGGCCCGTGGAATTCGCGGCTGGCCAAGCGCACGGCAACCCCATGCTTTGGAGGCGCAAGGTCGGGTTCCGGGACAAGGAGATTTACGTACGACGAAGCCGCAGCTGGGACCTTGCCCTGGGCGACTTCCTGAAAGACGCAGACTCTAGGAGAATTCTGTTTGCATACATCAATGCAGCGACCTCGCCCCTGCTGCAGGAGCAGAAGACGGGCTATTTACTGATGAACGGTCAATGGGACTTGGACTGGGCCTCGATGGTCCATGCCCATGAGCTTGTCCACCACAAGGTGGCCGCATTGGAGGCGTTTACGAATGTGGTGCTGATATACCACAGAGACTTTGGCTGGATGTGCTACGACCTGAAGACCAGCATTGCCGCCGAAGGGGATGGGAAAAGACGACAGGTGTTTGCCTTCAGAAACGCTCTCGCGGCTTTGGGCAAGGAAGACTTGTTCTATCGGTGGGTTGAGATGGTGCAGTTCGATGCTACGCAACCAGGAGGATTCGGTCCCGAGGAACAAGAGGCCACGGCCAAGAAGATACGAGACATGTTTGAGGAGGCGGGCATCAGCTTTGACGATCTGTGGAAAGAAGCCGTACGCGATGTCGGGCTATAGCAGATGATGTGAGTGGCGCGGTGCAGCGGAGCTTGAAAGGCAACTCTTGTGTCATGTATCATTTGTACAGTTGTAGACAGGGAGGGCATCTGGTACAAGAAGAGAAGACGCAGGACTGTCTGATGCTTGCACCATTGATGGCGAAGGGTTGAGGCGTCAAGGCACCAAGGCACCGAGAGGCGCCTGAGCACGTCGCTGCCGATGTAGTTCGTGTGACCCGTGAGCCGTGCGTCAAGATACGCCCACTGTACGTCTGTATGTACTGTACATACAGTGAAAGTGAGTGCCAGTGTACAGCGAGTGTACAGTGGGTGTACAGTGGGTGTATGCATAGACTACGTCACTTGGGGCTTCTCGGTTCCGGGGTTCTTATCGCTGTACCGTGTCGCTCCCCTCGCTTATCGAGTCGTCGTTCGCCAATCAAGAAAGTCTCTGCTGGTACCGGCCCGACCTTGCTGTGTGTGTGTTTTTTTTTTTTTTTTTTTTTTTTTTTTCGTTTTTCTCGCAAGATGCAACCATAGTCATCTCGCGTGACCCCTTTCATTTCCAATGCTTTTCTGCTTCGCCGTGTGCCCTTCCGCATCGTCCTTCTTCGCTCGCCCCAGTGCCCGCTAGCTAGCTAGCTAGCTAGCTATCCATTGCGCCCATTGCGCCCAAGACAAGACAAGACAAGATAAGACAAGATAAGACGAGACGTTGTTGGCTCCTTCGCCTGAGTCGCGTCGTCCCACCCCCTTTCCCGCTTTTGTTCATATTCGTATTCAATACAGAGCACTCCGTACATAACTCTATACCTCCATAATCTCTGTTACCTTCGTACCTCCGTACCTTGCCTTCACACACCCGATCGCTCTCTGGCCAGTTTCGGTTCAACGCCAACCAACCAACCAACCAACCAACCAACCCGTCGAGGCAGCTCCCGTCCACCGCGATTGAGCGGCGCATTCACTTGTCGCCGCCCGACCCCGATCCTCTTCCCTGCCTTCACCAACAATGTCCTCATCTGGCCTGACACGGCGCCGTGGTGCAGGTGGAGGCGCCTCGGGCAACGCTGAAGGCGAGGCCAGCAGTGCTACTCCCAGAACAAACTCGTCCGCCAATGTCAAGGATGCCGGCCCCGAGACGAGCTACGAGAATAGCGAGAATGGCCACAAAATAGCTTTCGATCCCAGGGATCTGAGCGAGAGTGCTGAGCGAAGTAAACAGCCCAAGTTGACCATGATGGAGGAGGTCCTGTTGCTTGGGCTGAAGGACAAACAGGTACGCGCCAACAAAACAATTGTTTTCGCCTCTTGCTGCTTTCTACCCTTGGATGTCACGCAAATCAATCCAATCTGCCCTGTTCTTGAGCGATCCGCTGCGGCCAGTTTTGAGTTTGGACAAGCTTCCCCAATGGGCGAGCATTAACATGCAATGTATAATCACAAAGGGCTATCTTTCTTTCTGGAACGACAACATCTCGTACGCATTGCGGGGATGCATCGTCCTCGAGCTGGCCCTCCGTGGCCGCATCAGCGTGGAGAAGGATCCGTCCAGGCGACGATTCCCCCCTGCCGACCGAAACATTGAGGTGATAGATGATACCCTTACTGGCGAGGTCTTACTCGACGAGGCCCTGAAGATGATTAAGCAAAGCGAAAAAATGAGTGTCAGCTCCTGGATTGATCTCATGAGTGGTGAGTATTACCCCCTCTCCCTGCGAAGCTGGCCTGTACGTGTTGCTAAACGAATCAAGGTGAAACGTGGAACTTGATGAAAATCGGCTACCAACTAAAGCAGGTCCGTGAGCGATTGGCCAAAGGACTCGTTGACAAGGGCATCCTTCGCACCGAGAAGCGTAATTTCCTCCTGTTTGATATGGCCACTCACCCTGTCGCCGATGGTGGAGCCAAGGAGGAGCTCCGGCGCCGCGTCCGTAATGTCTTGACTCAGAGAACAGTTGTCCTCAGCGGCAACCAATTCCTGCCCGAGAACCTCGAGTTTCGATATCTACGGACTGTCTGCATGGTCTGTGCTGCCTATGCCGCCAACGTGTTGGAGAATGCCCTGTCGACACTCGGCCACGAGGCAAGAGAGAGAGCCTTTGCTCAAACTGACGAGCTGCTGGCCGACTACAGCCAGTGGCCCTTTGGCAAGAAGGCTACCAGCAACGGCATTGGAGCAAACCTGCCTCAGGTTATTTCAGAAGTAAGGAAGCCCTGCCCATATATATATACTCATCCTTGGTCCCCAAGTAGTCTGACTAAGTGTGGTACAGGAAATTGCCAAAGCCAAGGACAAGGAGCTGCAGCTAGAAGTTGTGGCCGCCTGCCTGAGTGTCTTCACACGCCTCGACTCTCTACTATAGACAGCCAAGCTTACAGCACTATGCTTGCCGTCTACGCCCACGATGACCCGAAGGCACGTCTTGTACCACGACAATGTCGTTGAATACTCGCAACCCCAACTCTTTACGGCATTCCCCCCCCCCCCCATGAATCAACATGATTCCTCCTCATTCACGCCAATGCCAAATCATTTCAAATTTTCTATACACCGTATTCTCAAGCCCGATATGCGACACCTCTTGTCGATCTTTTTGCTTTGCTTGGAAAGCAAATGGTCCGAAACGTGAAACCTGGTGGGGAAAAAAACGAATCGAGAGCAATTGTTTCGCTGGACAGACTGAAGGAGGGCATCGCGACCTCGGTAACGGGGAGAAGCAAAAACCAGGGCATTCTTCAGATATTGGGGAAGATATGCGTTCGGAAAGACACACAAAAGAAAAAAAAAAAACTTGGGAACCTTGGAACCCCATGGTGTTTTATTAAAATGGAAGCCTCTTTGGTGGGACTGTGTGAATTATATGCCAAAATCTTATTCGTGTTATAACCTTTTCCCCCAATTACTCTGCTGGTTCGTTTTCTATGATTGCATGTGGGTGGCTGGGATGGCAGTGTCATTAGTTGGCCTTGATCCAGACTGCATGACCCGTCGACGCAAGTCGGACCATTACTGCGTTCATGCGTACGGCATGGACTGGACTCACGAACCATATGTGCCGCCCAGCAACATGTCAACCTGGAACTAACCATGACGAAAACAATGCTGAATTTTTGCTTTTAAACGGTGATGGGATGCCGAGGATCCCGGACAAGGTATGTACATGCCTGGTGCCAACGCCAAATTCGAACGAGTCAAGGACGGACATGTATACTAGGTAATGATGCGGCTGCGTCGACAACCCGCCGAATGTCAATCGACAGGACGTATCCCACAAGGATGAAACCAAACAGGGTGCTCGTCTCTATGCCAAGCTCGTCACTTCCGCCCGCCTCCGACGCCAAAGCTGCCTTCGAACCCGGGCCGTCCTCCCTTCTTTTTCTTAGCACCGCCCTTTTTCTTCCCAGCCTTGCCCAGCAGCTTCTCTTCTCTGCGCTTCTTGATGTTCTCTTCTCTCTTCTTTTGCCTCTCCTTCTGAGCAAGCTCAACACCCTTGGCTCGCTCTTTCCATTCCTTCTTGCTTTTCCTCTCTGCTGCTTCTTTGCGTTTCTTGGCCTTCTTCAGCCGGGCCTCATTGTCATGCACTTTTTCACCCTCGGCTTTTCGTCTAGCCGTCAGCCAGGCCTCCTTTTCCATCACCTCGGCTCGTTTCTCAGCATCCATCTCCTCAAGTCTCTTCTTTTGATTTTGGACTTTAAGCAGCGCTGTCTTCACATCGGATGAGCCCTTTCTCTTGCCCTGAGATAACACATAACTCAAGTCGTGGGACATTTGTGAACCATCCCCAAAGGCTACTCGACCAAACGAAAACTTGCCGGCTGATTCGTCAAGTTCCACGGCGGGGCTCATGACGCCAGGAGAGTTGGAGGCCAAGGCCTCTTCCCGCAACCTCGCAGCCTCTTGTCTTGCTTGTTTCTTCTCCTCTTTCTTGCGTTGCGCCCGCTGCGCGGCCTTGGCGCGTCTTGCCTCGAGAAGCTCCTGTCGGCTTCCGGGGCGATCTGCTTTTCGTGCAGCCCGCAAAGCCTCAATCCTGGCTGCAACGCGGGCTCGCACTGCAGAGGTATCCGCCGGTATTTTAATGTGCTTAGGCCTTTCCGACGGTGAAATAGTGGACGACACCGAGGTCGTGGTGCTGGCAGGTCCAGCTGCTGTTTCTGGCTGCGGGTCGGACACCTGGTCGAATGTAGGTGATTGTGGTTCGGACTCAGAAGCGGATGCTTCATTGGCGTTATCTTCCTTCCTCGGAGCAGGGGCGCCTTGTGAAGATGCCTCGTCGAGTCTCTCCGTTGTCTCATCACGAGCCTTTGGGTTCTTTGTCCCTACCTCGTCGTCTTGCTCGCAAGCACGCTCTTGTTTCTTTGCTTTCTTGTCGACCTTTTTTTGGACTCTCTTCTCTCGTTTGGCCTCTCGTTTGGCCTCCCTCTTGGACAGCTTGGTGGCATCACAAGGGGTTTTGGTGGTTGCGGATTGCTCCCCAGTTTCTGGCATAAGCTTTTGCTTCTTGTTGCTATCCTTCGTTTTCTTTTTCAGCCCATCACCGGGTCGTTCAGGCTCTATCCCATGAAAGGTTTCATCCAAGCCGTCGGAGTCGTCTTCCTCATCTTCGTCGTTTTCTTGCTCCTCCAACTCTTTTAGTTTTCGTTTGTTCTGCGCTCGCTCATCCATGACTTCCTTGGCATTTCGGTTCAACTCGCTGTCAGGGTCCAGTTTCCCTCTTCGAGCGGCAGCGGCTTCCATCTTTGTCTGTTTCTTCCTGTTCCATTGGTTCTAACCGAATGCATTTGGGTCAGCTTCCGATCAAGTTGTTCTCGAAAGGGTGGCATTGCGAATATGAAATAGAGGGCTGCACAGAGGCTAGCTCGGCTGAGAGACAGAGAGGCGGAGAGGCGGAGAGGCGGAGAATAGGTATCACGCACGCTGGCATCTTCACCGTAATACTCTTTGGCCGGAATCAAGCTCAAGAGACCATTAAAGGCCTTGGCATGATCGCGCAGGCGATCCTATGTTTGTCGGTTAGCCCGATGTCCCAGACAAGCCTCAGTAGGTAGCGGGGGGCAAGCCATTTCTGACAAACCTTTAATGACGAGTCCGCCATTGCTCTTTTGCGTCACAGCCTAGAGCAAACGCAATCGCGAAAATCCCGCTGACGCAAGAACAATTTGTCCAAGCACCGAAGAGTTGCGAAAGCAAAGAATTCAGCTGTTCGTGGCTCTTGGAGTCGCAACAAGGAGCTGACAAGCGAAAGACGAGTGAAGGCGGTCGACACTTTTTTTTTTTTTTTTTTTTCGTTGGCTCTGGAGTTTTTTTGCCCCCACTCAAGCCTTGCACTTTTTCGGCTACGGGTTCCCGAATTCTTATCCTACTGGTGCTGATGCTGGCCAAATGTGGGTCGTCGATTCAACGCAGCTCAGGCTCAGGCTGCAGGGTAGGTAGGTAGGTAGGTAGGTATCAAAAGAGTTATTAATTTCTCATCATGGATCAATGCGGACCAAGTCTAGACGAGAAAAGGGCAACAAGAGAGAGACTTGCCCTCATCACAAGCAGCTGCACTCGGTTGAGACGTAAATCGTGTGATATATTATGTCACGAGGGCCTGATCCGACAAAGCAGGAGACCATCTATCAACGAATACCGAAACCAACTCTGCATCTCGAAGAGACATTAGAGTCATTTCTTCTTGCCCTTCTTCGGTCCAGCAGCCTCGCGCCTTTTGGACTCCTTTGCTTCAATCTCAGCTTTGCGAGCCTTTTCCAGCTCTTCTTTCTCCTCCTTCTCAGCCTGTTACACATAACAATGTCAGCAGTTGACCAAAGGACTACTTTCAAATCAGGCCACCCCCCGAAGTGTGCAGCATGGCTTTTTTTTTTTTTTTTCACGTGTAAATCTCTGAGTCTTACTTGTCTTCTCGCAGCATCGGCTGCACGCTGCTCCCGAATGAGCTTCAAACGGGCTAAATCAGCCTGAGCCTGATCCGTCTTGCCCTCTGCCTGCAGCTTCAAGTCCCTATCTTTCGCAGCGGCAGCCTCCATGGCCTCTCGATCTTTCCGGTTTCCAGGTGCAGTCATGTTCTGAACGCCGTCGGCGAGGTCGTCGACGTCCTTGCTGGCCTGTTTTCGAGCGGCCTTGGAGTGATTAGGATTGGCAGGCATGCTGCTGTCGCTTTCATCATCACTGGAAGGCAAGTCCCCGACTTCAACAGTCCGGGCCTTTTGTTTGGCAATGGCGGCCTCTTTGCGAGCTTTCTTCAGAGCCTTGCGATCCTCGCGGTTCTCAGTCGCAGGCTGGGCCTTGGAGGCGCCGTCACCGTCGCTATCGTCTTCGGACTCCTCCTCTTCAGAATCCTCTTCTTCCTCCTCGGATCGATCTCCTGCGGCGTCAGCCGCCCACATGCTGATTTGGTTTCCGTCGGCATCAACAGGCTGTAATGAGCGGGAGAACTTCTTGCCGCCTGTATAGGGAAGAAGAGAAAAGCAACGTCAGTGAAAATAACCCCGCATGGATGGTAGATGAAGGAATGATTGCACAGCAGCCTTGTTAGTTCGTCACGTACCGCCTCTTGATGGTTTGTTGAACTTTCCGGCGCGACCACGAGCGCTCGATGCTGGACCGCCCGCCATATTGTGCCTGTTTTTTTAGTTTTTTTTAGTTTTTTTAGTTTTGTTGGTTTTGCGTTTTCTGCAATATCCGTGACGGTTTGCAAACTGCAGTGCCCGAATACACAAGTTGGTAGGTTGGTATTGGCTCGGAGACCGTTGCACAATGGACAGCAGAGGAGAACGGAACATTGAAGTGGTCGGTGGGCGGCTGAGGCGGGGTAGCGGGGTACTTTGCTGGCATGCGTGCCCATGCGCTATTGATCCTTGAGCTTTACTAATTAATTCATCATGAGTCAATGTTGCTGCTACATTCATTGCTCCCCTGACCGCAAATGCCCAGCTTGGCGGGAGTATCCGCCCACCAACGACGACAGCCAATCAGCCAACAACAGAGTTGCCAAGCCGCCCGCGGACGCGGCTCATCTTTCTTCCTGGTCCACTTTCCTGCCTACCCATATGTGTGGCAAGGCACTCAACCGCTTCCTTCCTCCCTTTTCCTTCTCTCTTCAAACTACTAGAAAAAAAGCAATCCTTCATATTCACTCTGGCTTTCACTTTCATGGATGCGACCGGAGGGGAAACTGGAGGAGAGATGGACTCCCAACCGTCGATCTTACCATCTGTCCTGCATGCGCTTCGGTGCTCGTGGCTCAGAAAAATATTTTCAACTGGCGGCACATGATGAACCCCTTTCCAAGTAGACAACTGCTCTATGCTCAATCGGCATCTCAGGCTTTGTGTGGTGATTTTGACATGAGAGGCATGCTTATTACCGTAGCCATTTCTCGTTGCCATTCAAGGTCAAGGACTGGCGTGGGAACCTGTGCTACTGTCATTGTTGACTCACGCCCAGGTTTGTGACGTCGACTTTTCGACATGTAGTCGAAGCGTACAGCCTATTCAGCCTTGCTCGTCGAGGACTTCACGGCAATTAACGAGGGGCACTCGGTAGGATCTACCTGTAATGTGCGAGTCCTCTGTCAAATCGTAATTGAATGTGTAATGAATGGTTCATCATCATGCCCGCGAAGCCTCAACCGAAAGGCCGATGGAGATGTTACACATGCCATGTGATTACACTACGTAGTTGCGCTCAGTGTTAGATTAACGATTTAATTCAACAATGTTTCCAAATCGCTAGGGTAATCGTGCACTCTCTGACATTAGATTATGTTATATTGTTATGCATCCTGTCGCAGCTCAACCCATCACAATCTCTCACACCATTGTGTGTCGTAAATACCCTCTCCTTAGCTTCTGATCGTCGAGAAGGCCAAGGAATACATAGCCTTATGATAAATAGTCATGGTAGCTTGGGGTGTGAGTGTCTCCATTATTACATGAGAGTTGTAGCATACGCCCTTCTCCTTTAAGTTGTTGTAAGATCGTCTCCACCAAAAGCCGACGCAGGCAAACAAACGCTGTTTCATGTCCAAGAAAGTTCCTTCGCGGATCCCCAGTCCAGTTTGTCTACATCTCTGTGAGTCAATGGGATCTTTGCAGAGGGCATGTTGATTGTGAAAGACTTACTAAGGGGGTCGGTTATAAGCGAGTCGGGCTTCAATGTGCTTTAAGATCATCGTCTATCGTTCGTAGACTTGATGATCGATTTACGATCAACGCCTTGCATGCACAAAATCTCCGAATACTTTGGAGACAGAACGATGGGGAGGAGCTGGTGGAGCTGGAATGATAACCGTCTCGTGCGGATAAATAACCACAATGCGGCGGTTGAAATATCGAGATGCTCCTTTCAGGACTCGTCGCAAGCCTCGGGGCCGGCGAGTATCATAATTTTCAATTGCTGTCTGTTGCAACTGCCGATGAGCCTTTGAAGGTGAAGTCATCCAGGGGTTCCGGTTATCAGCCCAGACGACCATGGCTGGTGGCTTTTGAGATGAGCGAAGTCGGTCGCGAACAATTCTTGCGACTTTGCAAAGGCCTTCTCGGATTTTTCGAGGACCTCGACTTGCATGCATATACTCGTCAGATGATTCATCATCGGTAAGAAACTGGTCGTGGAACTGTTGATGTTTAGCTACTGAGTAAAATTTTTCTGAGAGAAAGAGAAGCGGAAATAGAAGAGAGGCATGAAGTAGGAGAGAGGTAGGAAGTAGGAGAGAGGCAGGAAATAGAAGATAGGCAGGAAATGGAAGAGAGGCAGGAAATGGAAGAGAGGCAGGAAATGGAAGAGAGGCAGGAAATGGAAGAGAGGCAGGAAATGGAAGAGAGGCAGGAAATGGAAGAGAGGCAGGAAAAGGAAGAGAGGCAGGAAATGGAAGAGAGGCAGGAAATGGAAGAGAGGCAGGAAATGGAAGAGAGGCAGGAAATGGAAGAGAGGCAGGAAATGGAAGAGAGGCAGGAAAAGGAGAGAGGCAGGAAAAGGAGAGAGGCAGACAAAGGAAGAAATATAGGAAAAGAAAGACGAAAAAGGAGAGGGAAAAGGAGAACATATTGCTCATCACTTACTGTAGTACAACCAGAGGTTGATTTCTGCCTATAACGAGCTGAATGGCTAGCCATTGTAAAGATAGAGAAGTGCGTTCTGAATACTTCAAACGATAGGCAACAAGATCAAATGATATATATTCTTCAGATAAAAAGAGGGAGAATTACAGAGTCCCTGGACAAACACGTACGACACCCTTATATATTCCAGACTAGTGAGTCACACCCGACAGAAAAAAAAAAAGTGTTTTTAAAGTTGAACCTTAGTCCAAAAAGTCCACACGCAGAGCCTAAGAATAAGGTTGTGGCATGCAGTAGGCAGTATAACCGTAGCGCGTGCAAACTTTATAATCCTGATTACCTTTCATTTTTGACCATTGGCTTAATTTGTGAGGGACTGGAGGACGTCGTTTAGCTTCCGTCGTTTACTGCTCCGCAATGTCGAAGCATTTTTGTCGGTCGATGGCGTCTGGTGGGCTGTGGTCCCCGAAGTATCCTGTGGACATGGCTCGGGTGTGTTCTCCTCCGTCGACGCGGAACACCGGGTGAAGATCATGTGCTTTTTAGAAGCGCCGCGGGTGCTGCCGAAGAATGTGGGCGTATAGGAAGTCAAATAACGGCCATTGTGGCCGAGATAGAGGCTGGCCATGGGCTTTGACGGTAGAACCAATCGTCCTGCCACTGCTTGTTGATTGATCTCCTGGCCACACGAGTACAAGTCTTTATCGCCGCAAACCTGGCCGATAAATGAGTAGACCCAGAAAGCCCATGACTCGGGTGGAACGGATTCTACGTCGAAATTCCAAGCCGGCATATTAGCCTTCGCAGTGTCCGTCAGGTACTCAAAGAGTGGCGAGGCACGATGCCTAGGCTCGAACTTAACCATGTAGTCCAAGTCATTGTAAAGCGAAGTCAAATCTTCATCCACCTTTGTTGCCAGCTCTGCAAGGTCTAGACCGTCTCCGTCTAATTGAAAAGTCGGTGCAAATAGCAGCAAGAACCTCAGAAGTGAGTCTTCAGTTTCGGCAGGCGGCCTCCCGGCCGCTTGCCAACCGTTCTCCAAGGCCCAGGCACGATAGTTTTCCCAGTCTTTCCTGGGGGCCGAGACATCGTACAGCGAGAGGGAGCGGAATTTGGAAACCCATCGAAGCGAGTTTCGCGTGATGTCCTCGTCCACCCAGATGCGCAGAACCCTCAGGAGCGGGAACGGATTATCGGCTTCTGTCCAGCCACGAAGAAGTCTATCATTCACCTCGACGAACTGAGGACCCACGAACTGACTATGCAAGAACTCCGGCTGTATGAGCTCCAAAACTCCGAGATTCTTCAAATCGGTCAGGCAGAGCATTTCACTCATGGTAAACTGACAGCCTCCGCTGATGACCAGGTGCGTGAGGAACTCCGTGCTCAAGGACGTCAAAGGCTGCATGTAAACTTTCAGTTCATCAATCGGACGATCGATGTGCTGCTTGAATCGATAAAGGCCCAGTGCTCTGTTCTCATTGCGAGCCTCTAGAACCCTGGAGAACAACTTCCAGGTGTCCAGGCAGGCGCCCCTTGCGACAGATTTGAGTTAGACACAGCATTCAGATAAAAAAAAAAGAAAGAAAGAAAAGAAAAAGGGCTGTGAGCGGCGTGCAATTTGTTTTGCACGTACCTCGCTTGGTGAAAGCTCCAGATACGCCGCAAAAGTCTGTACGGAAGGGCATCAAGGAGGGTTTCGGTCATGGCTCCCATATTATCGACGACAACATGTATTGCCATGTCCATCAGAGAATGGGGTCCTTTGCCTCCCCTGTAGAGTCCCATTTTAGGGATGAACCAAAAGCTTTGGCTTCTGCGAGACCAATCTCGGTCGATGCCGCGGAGGCTCTGACGCGGTATCGCCCATTCTAGGTAGACTTGGCCTGTAGTCTCGTCAAACATATCCAGGATACGCGGCAAGGCAGTATGGGCTAATTGATGGGGTGATTGAAGCACACTGTGAAGCGGTAAGCAAGGTCGAATCGAGAGGATGATTGAAATGAGGCATCACCGGCGTAAACTGTGGAGAAGAGGCTCAGGCGCGTGCTGACAGTTGCGACACGAAGGTACCCCAGCCATTACTTAGCAATGGCTCATCCCCGGGGTACTGGTAGGTAGCTTAAGGCACCCACTATAGTCAGCTTAAGCGCAAATGTTATTTATTTTATAAAATCAGCTGTGACAAAGGCTTCAAATTCATCACCAAAATCATCTGGGTACCAGAAGCTAGTAGGAACTAGATTAAAAGGAAACCCTCTTCAACCTCCCTACTTCAATGACCATCTCAGCAAATAGCAAGAACCGCAAGTCGCTGTTGGCTCAGTTTCTCTGCTTTTATGAGAATTGGAGGCGTATTCGTTCATATATCAGATATATTCAGGTTCCGTATTTAACCCCCCCCCCCCCCCCCCCCAAAAAAAAAAAAAAAAAAAACATCCGACTGACCAGTTATTCCGATCACACTGCAACATGAGGTTAACACGCCTCGAACCTCGCTTCTGACTCTATATTTACAGATCTGCATGAGTGCCCTGCTTGGTCGCGCCACATGGCATAACGTATCGTCGTTACTTCCTTCATGGGTATTCCTATCCATTCTTGTCAATGTTGCTGTCCCTCATTTTCCATCTTTATTCATAGCATTGGTTTTAGGTCTTCGGCAACGGTAAAGGGAGCATCCGTCTTGCTCTTGATCTCGTCGACCGTGACACCAGCAGCGATCTCGACAAGAGTCAGGCCATGTGCGAAATCAACGTCGAACACACCCTGTAAATCGCAAAGTCTATTAGTCATCTCTCGACATTTTTGCCAACAGGCCAGCTCTGTCGTCCCGTAAGGGATGGTATTGGAACGAAAAAGCAGACTTACTAGCTCAGTGATGATCCTGGACACACAGGCTCTTCCGGTAAGCGGGAAAGCACACTGCCTGACAATCTTGGGGTTGCCCTTCTTGTCCGTGTGTTCCATCGTGACAACTACCTTTGTCTTGGAAGGGTTGCTAACAAGGTCCATGGCACCGCCGAAGCCTTTGACCTTGCCGGGTAACATCCAGTTGGCGAGATCACCGGTCGCGCTAACCTGCATGCCTCCCAAGATGGTTAAATTGATTCGGCCACTGCGAATCATGCCGAAGCTCTCCTCGCTTCCAAAGACTGCAGCGCCGCGATTTAAGGTGACAGTTTCTTTCCCGGCGTTGATCAAGTCAGCATCCTCGCTGCCCTTCTTGGGATAGGGACCGAGACCAAGAATTCCATTCTCGGACTGAAGTTGCACCTCCACATCGGGTCCAACGAATCCCGGCGCGAGCATAGGCATGCCGATACCCAGATTAGCGTACATGCCATTCTTAAATTCCTTGGCCGCTCGCTTGACGATGCGCTCCCGCTTGGCTGCTGTGTCGCCGGTTCCTAGCGCGGCCTTGGCATCAGCTTCGCCCTCTTCTTTCGCGAATGTAAATTTCTCAATAATTTTCGGGCTTGTGCTCTGGATGACACGCTTAACGTAGATACCAGGCAGATGCACCGCCTCAGGGGGAATCTCTCCTGGCTCGACAATATGCTCAGCCTCAACAATGGTCATCTTGGCGTTGCGGCCCATAGCGCCGTTGAAGTTGTGAGCAGCAAGTCGGAATTGGCAGTTGCCAAGCTTGTCAGCCTTGTATGCCTTGACAAAAGCATAATCGCCGTTAATGGCATGCTCGAGCAGGTAGGATTTGCCATTGAAGACTTTGACGTCCTTGGGGTATGAGAATTGATCGGGAGTGCCGTCGGGCTTGTTCTTGAGTGGCAAGTCGCCGGTCTGAACCACGGTGCCAAAGGCAGCCGGTGTGTAGAAGGCAGGAATGCCCTTGCCACCTGCGGCACATCGTTCTGCCAATGTGCCTTGCGGCGTAAGCTCCAATTCGACCTCGCCGGTGAGGTACATGGTTTCAAAAGTTTTGTTTTCGCCGATGTAACTGGCAATCATCTTCTTGACCTGCTTTGTCTTGAGTAGCTTTCCAAGCCCGGAGCTGTCCGTTCCCGCGTTGTTGGAGACAGCGGTGAGCCCTGTGATTTCGGGCTTAGTGAGAACCTCATCGATCAACGTGTCGGGGACACCGCAGAGACCGAAGCCGCCACACAAGAGTGTTGAGTTGGGCTTCATGTCCTTGAGTGCCTCCGCGGCTGAGGGAAAGACCTTGTTGATCTCAGCCCGCCGCAGAGACACGGAGAAAGACCTTGAAAGCACTGGGAAGGGCTGAGCAGCAAAGCCACATTAGCTGATGTTGATGTTGATGCTGATGTTGTTCACAATTGTGTGACAGCAGGTAATACTCACGTTGGCTCCGTGACGTGCGACAGCCCGGAGAGCTCGCATACGGAAAGCGGCAGAAGGCATTGTGAGAGTTGAATGAACTTGACGTGCTGAGAATCGATGAATGTCTGGGCAGCTTTTCGATCACTCGGCAGTGTACAATCTTTCCCGCCAATGCTCGTTTTAGGGTTGGTAGATGTCTGACTGATGTCGAGCGTGGATGGGGAAGAGTGGAGAGATCTGGTCTGAGTCTTGTAGATAGCACGGCACAGGAAAGATGGAAACAAACAAAATAGTAACCGACTCGAGCCGGGACATTTCAAGGCGGGCATGCGAGAAAGCGAGAAAGCGACGGCGACGGCGTAGGTGAAGCAAAACCATCGCCAACGGCTTCCTAAGCCGCGAATGGCCGATGGAGCTCGTCGGCTCGGCCATCGGCCATCGGATGCAGCGTCGGGAATCAGCCCATCCCATCGGAAAGCGGTTGCGTTGCGCGGCAAGGCACTGACTGACTGAGCTTACAAGAAGGTAGCGCGTGCGCCCCGAGTCCGCTTCGGGTCCGCTCTAAGCGCTATTGCCTCCGGAGCCCTGGGCGAAGCTGCAATTGCGGCGTACGTAACCTTTGGCGTGCTGGCAAGCATGGGGTGATTTTTCGCAGCAAAGCTACCACATACGACCTTGGGTGGTAGGAAGCTCGGGATCCCGTCAAGATGTACTTTTGTGTCGAACATGGAAGGCGATGGAGGATTGCCTCACCACCATCACTAGGCCGCTTGATATGCGGCCGTTCAAAACGCAAAGACCGGCTTACGTCACAAAGCCTGCTCCCATATCGAAACATTGATTTCCTACCAATCACTAAGCGCCAAGGTGGGATGGTCGTCACGGCTGACCTGGCTACAAAGCCAAAGGGCGCCTGGTCGTCAGAGTCGTGAATTATCCCTCAACGCTGGAATATCCATCTCCCGTCTCTACGAAAAATGGTCTCCAACAAAAAAAGACTTTACGTTGCTCTGTACCCTAGTGGAGTGGTGAACAATGAAGAGCGCAAGTAAGACTGTACTTTATCAATTTATAAACTTGGCTGACTTGTAGGTACCACTGGGGTTTTCTCATTGGGCCGAAGGACGAAGATACGGCACTGACTCCCGGTTTACGATGCCACGTAAAGAACTATTCAATTAACAATTGGGTTTACGAACAAGTTAAGCTATCCAATGTTAAAAGCACTGTTAATCTCCTCGCACGATTTGTTATTGCAAAAATCGAGGATGAAAAACAACTTTTAAAAATTCTGAAGGAAACAGCTATTATACAAGGCAACCCTAACTTCCGTTGCCGGACTTGGATGGCAGATGCACTATCAAGGATATCAAAAGCAGAACCCAAGGTTGTAGGAACTTCAGAGCTAGACTGGAACAGAATAGAGCAAGAGGCTAGGCGGTATGTCGAGAAGAAAGTTGCTAAGGGGAGATATCTAGAGGCCGATCGAATGTTAGCGCCAAAACCAACCTGGGACATGATGGAGCAGAAAGAGGTTATACCTTGAACTTTCGAGAAGCAATCAGAAGTCGCCCCACCATCTCTGTCTAATTGCCTCCATTTCGAGCTCGTCTGGGCATGGATCAAGAAATTTTGGGATTAGGTTTTGCCATGCTTGCCTTGTCTTGTTCCCGAGCCAAGCTGATGTATATTCCCAATAATAGGGTAACCACCCTGCAAATTCCCAGTCTATAATAGCTACGATTCTCCCATCCTGAACAAGGATATTAAAAGGATTAAGATCGCCATGCGTAAACACAGGTAATGTTAGCTCGCGATCTTTCTGCATTACTATCATGCGCTTGATTTCGGCCCATTCATCCTCATTCTCGTCATCTCGACATTGATCTAGTTGTAATCCGTCGCGTAACCAGTGATGGAATTCTCGTGTCGATGGGAAAGGCCCAAATCTTGTCTTCCATCGGGGAATACGAGAATCACGCAGTGACCCTCCAACGCAACTTTGTATAGCGTGACTGGCCACCGGAAGCGCCCTCAACTCCTGGACAATGCTTCGTAACTGCATCAAGACACGCTCGCGTTCCAAGTCCGATAGGCCAGGCCAGGCAGCTGCAAGGGTTTTGCCAGGTATTCTTTCCATAACAATATATGTTGATTCTTTGCGAATAAAAGAGCAATAAACACGAGGAACTGGAATATTCGTCTGCCTAGCGATGAAAATCATTGTTGCGGCTTCAGCGAGGTTATCGCTCTCGATCTTCTTTACGATAGCCCATGGCGCAATGGGAACGCAAGGACCGTCACATCTGTAAAACCGGGCAATAGTTTTTATCGCAGTAAGCGTAAGGCACCGCCGTATCGCGGTATCTTTGATTGCGAGGTCGTCGGGTCTCTGAACTTCTGTTGACATTCCCGGAAAATTGTTTTGATTAGATAGAAAACTAAGCATAGGTTGGGTTTACGACTGAAGCTTATGCGGCCTCCACCGTGGAGCGGAAAAACCTTAGCCCAGCTGCAGGAGGCTTCTTGCAGCGCCAGGTCACGGGACCCACCCACCCTCGATATTTCGCAGTTCTCGTACTCCTGCGATGTACCGCTTTATACGACTAAAATTGCTAGTAATTTCATTTATAGTAAGGTTTGTATAGAAACTAAAGTATCGTTTTATCTGCCTTAGTCCTGATCAGCCTACTAGCCAATCCGTGACGTAGTTGCTGCCTTCGCCCACGGTACATTGGAATCGGCTTCTGTCGTACACTTTATTTGGTATTATGAAGCCAAGCAACGGTAATAGTATAGATTACCAACTGCAAGGTCGCACTCTTGACCGCGTGGCCTTGTGGCCGCGAGGCACCCGCACCACCGCAGTCAATTGGGAAGTAGTTCCAAATGTCCTGCGATTCTTCCAGTCTATACGCTCAGGTATCACGATGCCCAGCACTGGGTGGTATCACGTTGCTGTCAGAGGTTAGGGAATGGGAATTTGTCGGTAAAATTGCCTCGTAGAGTATCATCACGGCAAAGGACAGTCTCGAAGAAGCTCAGTAAAATAACATTGTTCTTAAATTTCATGCTGTTGCTACGTGTACCAATTTAGCAATTCCATCAGGTGTTACTTTACTACCGAATCTTCAAAAAAACGTAGCAGTAGGACAGGTACTCGTACGGCATGTAAAAAGTGACCGTCATCGCCGAAACGAGAACCACACGAAAAGGATAGCCTTTATCCCAGCATTGCATAAGCTTGCGTCGAGGATTGGTTCCACAACGGAAAGAGTAATAACGTGCAGCTGTATGCTGATGAGCATGTCTTTCCGCAATGATGGATGGCTTCTTCGCCGCTTCCGCACCGGAACAGAATACATGAGTTCTTCCATTATGGATTTAGCCATCTCGTAGGGCCAATCTTTCTCTGCGCACACGCCATGGGCCTTAAGATCAAGAGATTTGATAGCATCTCTGATGGAGCTCCGTATATACTCTTGACTGCATTTCGATCGGTAAATGGAGCTTGATGGTGGACCCCACAGCATCAGCTGCCACGGGCAGGAGGCACGCGGACCGACCCGCCAAGGCCCCGCCTTGTACGTAATTTAGTGCTATTGACTTAGATGGACCCACTCTTATGCATCAAGTTATGTGTTCATATAAGTAGGCCAAAAAAAAAATACTTTTTTTTTTATAAAGCTAATAGCTTGTAAGAGGCACATTGCGAGATAGAATACTTCTGCAGATCATGCATTGACCAATCACCCGGTTGGCCTATGCCCCTCCGTGTACTAGACCGAGATTTCAATATCACTCACCGCCACATGAAGAATATTTTCGTCAGTGGTCAAGCTCTCTAGTTTCCTCACACAACTGTAGCTCTACTGCTTTTTCTTACCCTCACTCTTCATCAGGGGCTCATACAAGGTCTCGATAAGCTGTAATCCGACTCATTAGCAACGCCATATGTCATGGGTATCATGTCATTCTTACCCATTCGTCCAATTTCCAATCACTGCTCAGCCTTGACTGTGTGACATCCAGCCTTTCTGTGTCGTTGTTAGTAGATGCCGAGCCCACTCGTGATCATACAGGTGTCATGACGGCGCTATTAGCTCACCTGAAGCAACAAACACAACATTTGCGATTCTCGATTCGTTGCGGATTTCTTCCAAGAATTTGGTTGCTTTGGTGGACTCCCCAACTTGACCGATCATGAATTTGACGCCTGCGGACGAGTACAAGTTAAAAAAAAAAATACATTCATATAAAAGCCCTGATGGAAGGGCGAGAATGCGGCGTGGAGGGCTTACTTTCGCGGGGTTGAGTAGCAGCTTCGAGCCTATCACCGCAATCAACAATAGCATCAACCAAGGTTGACCTGGGTTCCCCCTCAGGGATTCCGTCGGTAATAACGGAGACGAGAAGGGGTCGTTCGAGCTTAGGCAGCTTGTTGTAGACTAGCGGCTCGAGGATTTTGTTCTTCAGATTCTTGCCGATTGGAGTTTTACCTTCCCACGTAAGGTTTCGTATGACGTCGGGTAGTTCTCCAAATTTAAGGCTGTTGGAGTTGATCTCCTGATTGATATAACGCAGGTAAACACCTTCGCCTTCAGGGAGGATACGGGTAGTGACTCGTGCAATTCGATTAATCAGCTCGTTCTGGGAGGCCCATCTATGGCCGTGTCCCATGGAATCGCTGTCATCTGCATGCCTCGTGTCAGCGACAAGTACAATTCCGATCTTTTTTCTTCATCAGTCATGCTCACCGCAGTAGAGTACCTGCTGATGCATTGTAACTAGAGCAGTCTTAGGCAAGAGGCGTTTGTTACAGATAGGCGTGTTCGGATCGTCGGCCAATGATGTGGCTTTCTCAGCGAGCTCTTCGACAAATTCGGGCTTTTCCTTGAAAAAACTCGCGACCGGGGTGTTTTGGAATGCATTCCTGACATTCGCGACGAATTCGTCTTTGTTTTTCGGCTGGCCATCGGCGTTCACCCTCTGTAACTTGGTTATTTCCGTGATTTGACCCAGTGAAAGTAGCCCTTCGTGACTTACCTCATCGATCTCGTTGACAAATTCTGGATTCAGCCCGAACAGTTTCTGGACGACACCCTTGGCAGTTTTATTCACCCAAGCTATCACGTAGTCCGTGATGGTGAGGACGTAGTCGACGTACTCCTTGAACTTGTTCATAATAACGGTGATCAAGGACTAAAGATGATCAAACGATTGTGCTCAAACGTCCAGTGATTGCAGAAATGTCGTGACCGAGGTTCGAGCTTTTCCTATGTGGATATTTCAACGATTTAACACCGAGGACAACGCCTGAATGATTGGATTTGGGCTCAAGCAATGACCTGCGCGTGCTCGTTTTTGTGTACAAAATGATAGAATGAATTAAGATATATTGATTAAATATAGTTCTAAACTACAAAGAAGAAATTAAAGGATTCTTCCTTTAGTTTATAGATAAAAATTACGCTTATCTTACATAGAAAATCGGCTTAGGTGAGAAAAAGAGCTATTCGCCATTCCTCTCTCTTTCGGAGCTTTGTCCGGCCAGTCATGGTATAGTCATGGCATAAAATCACCGCCGCAGTTGGCTGCAGAGAGTAGGGTTAGGTTAAGCGTCAGCTGAAAAACAGGTAGTCGATTATGCCCTTCGGAATCACTACTACCGACCACCATAAGATTCTTCACGTCTGTCTCTACGAGAGCCCAATCCTCACCGAGACAATTCGATCCTATCAAATATTCAGCCGAGTAGAACGACACTTGCAATGAATACCGCGATCAAAGCCTTTTCGTCAGAGAAGATCCCTGTCGTCTTGTTGGATGGTGACGATTACCGAGAGTACGAGAAGCTTGTAGTCACGTCGAACCTTCTTTTCCGCTTCTCGAGGCCACCTTGTGTCGTCCAGCCAGAGAATGCGACTCACGTGCAATCCATTGTCAAACAAGTTAGGGAGCAAAAGCTTGGACTCACCATAAGATGTGGTGGCCACTCTTATGCAGGGTTCTCGACCGCTCTTGAGAAGAACAACGTCTTGATGGACCTCAGAAAGATGAACAAGGTCAAACTTGATATACGCGCCGACACCGTCACCATTGGGGCAGGGTGCCAGTGGGGTGAGGTATACAGAACTCTTATTAACGGAGACCACAACGGGGTCGTCGTCAATGGCGGCCGTTGCCCTTACGTGGGTGTCGGCGGTTTCATTCTGGGCTCTGGTCTAGGTCCCTTCACTCGAAGCTTCGGGATGGGAAGCGATACCCTTCTGGAGGCGACTCTTGTCACCGCAAACGGAGAAATTGTTGAGCTCAACAAGAGCGACGACAAGAATTCTGACAAGGGCAGACTCTTCTGGGCACTTCAAGGCGCAGGCCAGGCCAACTTTGGTGTTGTCACCCAGATGAAACTCAAGTTGCAACACCTGAAAAGCAGAAACGGCTGGGTAGTTGGTGGAAGGTTTTTATGGTATCCAGGAGAGGATAAGATGGACCAATTGCTAACCACGATGAACGAGTTCTACAAGGTCGACTGGCCCGCTGAGAATGACCATCGACAGTACGTGGCTTTGCGACGTGCGTGAGAAGACAAGCGACGGAGTTCGATTCACTGTGTACTTTGATGGCAACAAGGATGACTACGACAAGATTATCGACAAGTACATCAAGAATCCATATGTGAAAAAGGAGCTCAAGAAGAGAGCTCTGCCAGAGCCATCCACGCGGTTCCTCTATGAGACACTAGAGGAGCAATGGTTCGACGAGAGCAAGAAGTTCCTTGCGGAGAACAAGACGTACAGAGTGTTTGCCGCGTTCGCTTTCAATCGGAAGCAAATCGAGGACAACGTTGAGAAGATCACCAACCTTCTCCAAGAAGAGATGAAGTCTTTCAGACGCTTGTATTTAGAAGAGGCCGTCAATCTTGACATTATTTGGATACACACCGGAGGCCAAGCATCCAAGCCAGCGCCCTCGGCCACGGCTTTCTATTGGCGAGAGGCGCTCTATCACACCTACGTGGAGGTCCTCTGGAAGGACAAGTGGATGGAGCTACACATGAGAGGATTCATGAGCAAGCTGAAAAAGAAGCTTCGTCCATTCTCTTTAGACAAAGTGGCCGCATTCTTCAACTTCCCGGATCGAGATTTGGTCCAAGGAGGCTCTGAAAGGGCTTACTTTGGAGAGAATCGCCATGAGCTGAGGCGGGTCAAGGCGATCTGGGATAAGAACAATCTCTTCAAATGGCCGCAGGGGATTCAGCTTCCAACTGACGCAGTCGATAACGCATCAGAGAGCGTGGATCCAGACGATTTTAGGGACCAGACGGATCAGATTGCGCGAGACTTGTGGGAACGGAGGAATTGGCAGCATAATGTAGTAAGAGACATTGGTGCAGCAGAAAAGAAGCTCAAGGCCATGGGATTTTGAGGCCAATCCATCTTCCTTGACAGTTATCGCAGCCCAATAGTCTAAGTGTATCGTCCGTTGCATCTTTTGATTACACGGTACATGACACAAATCGGAGTCGATGTCGTTGTTTAGCGTATCGCCGAGGTATCGAAAGATGAGTGTGCGTCTCGCGACCTCGCCGTCGCCTTGCCGCTTCCCGCAGCCAAAGGAATGGGGAGCCTTTAGGTGAGTTGATTGCAGTATAGGTCGGCTGTCGATGAGCTGTAGCCACGGAATACGGTACAACAGAGAGTAAACGAGAAACGCTGCTGGGCTTGCCGTAGCATGATGTCGTCGTGCCAAGAGCGCATACGCGGCTTTCCAGGTACGGAGTAAGTCTCCACAAAACAAGAAAAGTCATTTTACTTATCGGCTTATCGCCCCGCAGCACCCTGGCGATGAAGCTTCCAACTTGGGGTCCTTTTTTTTTTAAAAAAAAAAAAAAAAAAAAAAAGTTCAAACACCAGCCACTTATGACTGTGAGATCAACGGTTGCTTCACACACACTCTCTTCCTAGTCACTAATACGTCTCACCAAGACCCATCATGAATACAGGATCCAAGCGGCGAAAAATTGACCATGTAGGCGGCGGTCTGCGACATGGAAACCTCATCGACTTCGAGTCTCGCAACACGGCGCAACTTTCAACAGCCAGTACTTTTGTTCTCCAAACTGACGAGCTGCTGAAGGAGGCAAAACTAGACTACGGCAAGGCCTTAACAGATGTAGATACCCAGCTCTTCTGTCTCAAGTCTATTGTGGAGTCAATAGAGCCGCATGACCCTCTTCCGGTGTGTAATTCAGGCCAGCTGTCTCGGCACTCATTTGTCAGTACTAATGATTTATCCAGATTGCCGAAGCGACGAGCAAGTTCGAAAAAAAACATCGCATAGTCGTACCCTATCCCGATCCTACACCGACCAGAGAATCGCCATACAAGATCGCATACGCCAAACCTTCGCAATGTAATGTCGTCGGGAGCTACGTACTGGGAACGATGGCCAAGTGCCAGTCGAGCCTAGTCATCGACATGGTCGCGCAAATGCCCGCTTCTCTTTTCCAAGAGAAGGATTATCTCAACCTGCGTTACTTTTACAGAAGAGCATACTTCATTGCTTACATTGCAGCCCACGTACGGAAAGAGATGGCTGATGTTATGGAATCCCACTTCGAATTTCTACACGAGAATCCTCTTTTGCCCATTCTTGTGCTTCGACCGCTAACCACCGCAAATGCCAACGATATCAGCACCGGAGGCGTGAAAGAACAACCTGTCAAGAAGAAGGGTTTGAAAAGTCCAAACTACGTTCTCCGCTTGATTCCTTGCGGCCCTGATAGCCTTTTTCCTGCGTCGAAGCTCTCACTATCTGCAAACTGTATGCGCCTCGGGAACCCCGATAGCAATAAGGCATCCTCCGCAACTTCTCCATTCTACAACTCCACAATCCTTGGGGAAATGAATTTCATCACATACCTAAGGTTCTTGGTGCATGCCAAGAATGAATGCCCGGCTTTTTCAGATGCCTGCATTCTGGGACGGATATGGCTTCAACAACGCGGCTTCGGTGGTTCCATTTCCCAAGGTGGATTTGGCCATTTCGAATGGTCCGTGATGCTTGCCCTGCTGTTGGAGAGAGGCGGCAGAAAGGGGCAAGCTTCATTGTCTAGTTCGCTAAGCAGCACGGAATTGTTCAAAGCTGGCATTCAGTTTCTCTCAACAACAGACTTTACCAGACAACCCTTTGCATTTGGCGCAACTGATTTGGATCAAAAAGCTACTCAGGAGTCGGGCCCTGTCATGTTCGGCCCTACCATAAACCTTAATGTCCTTTTCAAGATGACACATTCCTCAGCAAACCTGTTACAGTTTTATGCAAAATCGACATCTGAATTAATGGCAGATGAAAATGCGGACAAGTTCCAGGCAACGTTCATCATGAAAGCCAGCCTCGCTTTCGAAGTGTTTGATATTCTGATGGAGATCGAAGCAGGGAGCTTGTCCAAGTACGAAGAATCTGCGGATAGATGTAGTGCAGTTTGGAAGTTCAGCGTCGAAGTCCAGAGGGTACTGACAAAGGCTTTTGGAAACCGTGCGCAGCTTGTGCACGTACAGCAGCCGGCACAAAAGTCGTGGCCATTATCAGCATCTAGTCCAAGTCCTTCTTCAAAAGTCTTGGTAGGAGTGATTTTCGATCCTGCCCACATGTCGCTTCCGATGGAATATGGACCCCCAGCCGAGGAGGAGAAGAAAGCTGCTGCGTTTAGACAGTTCTGGGGTGAGAAGGCAGAGCTTCGCCGCTTCAAAGATGGAAGCATCTTGGAATGCGTGGAGTGGAGCGGCAAGATGCCTTTTGAAATCTGCAAAGAGATGGCAACATACTGCCTGCAAAGGCACTTGAAAGTGGGCAAAGACGGGATCACCGTGCACGGAGACGGTTTTGGGTCGTTGTTGAGCCTCTCGCATCTCGACAAGGAGGCCTTCGATTCCGCTCGGCGAGCATTTACGACGTTTGAGAATGATATTCGCAATCTAGAGGAGCTCCCACTCCAGATCCGCCAATTATCCCCGGTGTCTCCATCCGCTCGCTATGCATCCCTCGAGCCCCCGTTGCTCGGCTTTCACAAAGACGCAATCGAACCAATGGACGTCAATGTATACTTTGAGGCGTCGAGCAGATGGCCGGAAAACCTGGCGGCCATCCAAGAAGCAAAAGTCGAGTTCCTCCTCGACTTCGACAAACGACTCGCGCGCGCCAACGATGCGCTGACGACGCAGCTGGGATTCGAAAACAGAGAGACGCTGACGGAGAATCTGGCCTACCTCGACGTCATCTACGAGAGCGGTGCCGCATTCCGGCTCAGGATCTACTGCGACATGGAGGAGACGCTGCTCCGGCGCCGCGCATCCAACAACACCGTCGACGCCCGTGCCCGGGAAGAGGCAGCCGAAGCCCTCGAGGTTTTCAAATGGCAGCACACCACTCTGCCCCTGCACACCCAGACCATCGCCACGTCCTGCACGCGCCTGCAGCCGCTGTCCCACACGATCCGGCTGGTCAAGCGGTGGTTCTGCAGCCACAAGCTCGGCGGCCACATCAGCGACGAGCTGATGGAGCTCTTCGTGCTCCATGTCTTCCTGCAGCCGTACCCGTGGAGGAGGCCGTCGTCGGCCGCGTCAGGCTTCCTCCGCACGCTCCTTTTCCTCTCCCGCTGGGACTGGAGGGACGAGCCGCTGATAGTCGACACGGCCGAGACCATAACCAGCGACGACCGATGCACGATGCGCCTCGAGCTCGACTCCTGGCGCAAACGAGACCCCCACATGAACAGGCTCGTCCTCTTCGTCGCCACGCCAAGCGACCCCTCCGGCGCGGCATACACGCGCACCGGCCCGTCCAAGCTCATAGCCTCCCGCATGACCCGTCTCGCCAAGGCAGCCTGCGCCGTAGCGCGCCACCAAGACATGCGCCTCGACCCAGCCGCGCTCTTCGACGCCTCGCCCCGCGACTACGACGTCCTGATCCACCTCTCGCCCAAGCACGTCCGCGCCGTCCTCCGCGAAGCAGCCTCCGACAGCCCAGCCAGGCCGCCCTCGCAGTACAAGAACCTCGACCGCCGCCCAGGCACCATCCCCCTGCCCACAAGGACGCACCCGACGACCGCGCTCCTCCACGAACTGCGCCGCGTCTACCACGACACCCTGTTCTTCTTCGCCGGCAGCCCGGACGACGACCGTCCTGTCATCGCGGCAATCTGGAACCCGAAGCTGCCGCCTAGGCAGAATTTCCGCGTGGGACTGCCGTACAATTTCTGCGCCGCCCCCGGGGCCCAGGAGGACGGCGACGTGGTGGAGGTGAATCGACGGGCCATCTTGTTGGAAATTGCCCGGGCTGGCGGAGACATGATTCGACGGATCGAGGTCATGGATGAATAGACGATTCGGTTTCTCATGACAACTGGCATCATTCATCGACCATTAAACCATGCTGATACTTCTGTTGTCGAGGAACTGAACACCGTCATGGTCATGATGACTATTTTTGATGCTTACATGAAAACATGACGATGCAATGAAACAGACAGCCAAGAACCAACGTAGAATGTGTAAATTTACTTGACCATGCTTCATCTTCGAACCAAAATTCCAAACGCCGACTCCATGGTAACATGATTATATACAAGACTTGTTTCTGTTCTCTCAATCTTTTTTAAAAAGTCCCCGCCCTTCGCTACCTCTCCTTCCTATCCACTACCTGCTGAGTCGAAAACGAGCAAAACTTGTCCTTGATGGACACGACTTCGTACGTGCCTTCTTGGCTGGCCTTGATGACCTTGCTGTGCTCATACGAAATGTCATGTCTGGTTTCGAGAACGACACTACGATGGCCCTTTTTCGCATTGGTGCTTCTTGTGTATGTGAATTCAAATGGAGGCGTGCCCCAGAACTCGAATAAGATGTCCACCTCGTTGCCCTCGTGAATGTCCACGCGCGACTGCTTTCCACGGCTGACTTGGACGCTTGGGAGCGGATGAATCTTCTTGTGTAGATTGACTGTGGCCTGGCAATCGCTGGCCTTATCAGAAACGCTCGTGATAGTAAAGTCACCAGGTTTCTCGGCAACACGGCGAAAATTAGTGGTTTGTGACTTGGCGTGCCACCGGCCATTGAAGTCATACGTGATGTCGAATGGTGGTGTCCCGGAGAGCGTGTATGCAATTCGCTCCCCGACGCAAAAGTCTTCCCTCGACTCTAGGGGATAGATTGATGGAGCGTCGAACAGCTGGATCTGGATAGAAGGAGCGTTGACCTCATACTTTTGTTGGCAACCCTTCGCATCGCGCACGCGTCTTATACGTAACTGCTGAGCACCAAGTCGCAGGTGTTCCCTTGGCACAGGCATTGTGTACATGTTAGAGTTAATGGAAGGAATTCGATAAGTTTCGGGAACCGAGCCAGATTGATGCTTGATTTCCACTTCGACATAGAATGGCGCGACTCCAGTCAAGACAATGGGTATGCTGTCCTCGTGATCTTGCCGCTCCATGCAGTACTTGAATGATTGGCCAGGTTTCGAGAAAACGGCCGTGGGCTTGGCATTGACGCGCTGCTGTACTACCAGTGGTTGCCATTTTTTGTCACTGCTGTAGAGGTTATCTTCAAGCCCAACGAACTTGTACGTGTAGTCGCCCGCTTTGGCAGTATCCATAGAAATGGAAGCCTTGGATAATGCAGCGTCGAACTCCTTAATGGGAGACTTGGCATTTGAGCCCTGCACAGATTTGTGTTTGATCTCGTACGAGATGTGATACGGAGGAGATCCTGCAAACTCATTAGTCATTCCGCAAAAATGCCGTTACAGAGCAAAGTCATGATTATCCTACCTTTTAAGCTGACTTCGAATCCATCAATATCACCTTCGCAAACATCCTGTTTGATGAACCCGTCTTTGCCTTTCGTTATGCTTCCACTCTGAACAATGGACATCTCAGGTCGAGGGAACCAGTCTACCCGGAATGTCGCTGCCGATTTGTCTACGGTGCCCAGACATTGGTTGTCATGAACTTCGAGGATTTTATACACACCCTTGGACTTGACGAGAATATGATCATTCGCGGCGAGGGCGGTCTTGAAGAAGATATCGGTTTCGTTTAAATTTCGGTATTGTATCGTCCAAGGAGGTTCACCTTGAAGGCGAAGCGGCAGTTTAACGGGCGTATCCTCAACGGCCAAAATGTAGTTCTTTTGGTCCACCAGGCCAAATCCACCTCGGGGGTGTTGACGACGCACAGCAATCTTGATCTGGTCTTGCAGAAAGTTCCGGCACCCACGCTTGTCTTGGACACTGCTCAGAGCAAGAATATGATCACCACCTTTTGTCAAGGGCGGTGTCTTGATAGTAAAAACGTCCTCCGTCAGGTTGTTTGCCCGCTCGATCTTTCGTTTTCCATCAAAGACAGTCTCCCACTCTAAATTAAATGGAGGATCACCATTCAATGATACGTGCACTTGAACTGCAGAGTCGAGACAAGCGTTGATTACATCCCTCGGATGAAGGAATTTCGCCGAGGCTGCAGGCTTAACCTCTTGTTCAAGGACATTGTCTTGGCCAGATAGAGTGAGGCCCTGGTACACGGCATCGCTGATTGTCTTGAACACATACTTGTGATGACCGGCCTTTTTAGGGATCAGTTCTAGCTGTATTCGCAATCCAGGAACGTTCAAGGTCTTGTGTTCAACATGGCCTTCTGAAATAATGTCGTAGTGAACTAAGAAGGGTGGGGTTCCAACCAGATCCAAATCAACACGAAGTCCAATCGAGTTACCTGCGCATTTGTCGGGAATATCTTGGGAGCGGATGGAGAGAGATGGCTCCAGTGGATTTAGGAGGAGGCATGAAGATGGCTCGTCGACTTCGCCCTCGCATGATCCACTTGAGACTGACCTGAGAGTATACAGACCAGGCTGAGAGATGAGGGCCTTATCTTTTGAATTCTTGGCTGAGCGGCTAAGTATCGATGATTTATCGCCATGATCCCCACTGGCAGTGAGAGTGTCGATCGGTGAGAACTCCCAGGTGATTTCGTGCGAAGTATGATCGATCGGCCCTGAAAGATCTAATTTGACGGGAAGCTCCCTCGCCTGGCCTTTTGCCACCTTCATGGGATTCCTAAGGTCGCAGCCTTCCATGCTAACCTTTGGCCGTTGTCTTACCATGAGCTTCTGGGTCAAGCCTTTAGCACGAGCAGCGTCCACATCTTCTCCAGGTTTGGAGTAACTGACGACGTTGTCAAATGCGTCGTGTACTTCGTCGACGGAGTATTCCCACTCCCCCGAAGCAGTAAGAGATTCATTCAGACCAACGCTGACCTTTGCTGGCCGGACCCATGAGAAGTCATCAGAATCAGCCACAGCGGCTCCGCTCATTCCAGCAATGAGAGGCGAGGCGAAGCCCTCAGGTTGCAAGCTCTGGAATCGAAAGTCATGGTTTTTACCATTCACTGCCCGACTGTAAACAATCTTGAGAGGTGGGGTCCCGATAACCTCGAGCGATAAATCCGACAAGTCACTAATGCATCGATGCGAAGATTCTGCAGCTTTAATCCTGGCCTGCGGGCATGGAACTACATAGGTTTCCTTGGCAGCACGCTGAACTTCGAGCTTGTATTCATCAAGGACTTTGCCCAAACGATAGACTCCAGGCTTCTTTACAGCATACTGCCATTCAAACGCGACCGGATCGGGATCAGAGCCTTGGTCACGGATAGCTCTGGCAATCTTTTGAATGTCGCGATTGGAGATCTTGATCGTTTCTTGCTTGTTAGTGTCGAGATCGATGCGAACGAGCTCAATTTCGGCAGGGACGGTGGCATTGAAATGGATTGGCAGTGAAACACCAGTCTTATCCTTGTGACCAAGGCAGTATGGGATCTCGTCTGGATTGAGGACGGCAGAGCCTTCCGGAAGAATATTGATGATTTGTTTTCCCATGATCAACGAGTGGTTATTTAGAATGCGGGAAACCTTGACGTTATGCTCGGATATAGAAATTTCACGATCGTACAGAACCTTGGCAAATCCAAGGAGCCAAGTCTGCCAGGGCAGCTGTATTTTAGAAAGACAGTTTTTAGTTTCATGCCATGCAAAATTGTCTCGCTATTCTCTTTTTTTTTTTTCAAAAAAAAAAAGTTCGTATGGTGGCACTCACAGGAACATTGAACATCAGCATGTAATTGAGGACAACATGGCCGGCGAAGAGCGTCGTCACCATGAACTGTGAAAGCTCCAACCAAGGTATCCTCAGCTCAGGTAGGCCGAAAAGGAAGGCAAAATCAATCAAGATCCATTTGAGAAAAAGCCACCAAGATGTGTCACCATCCTCAATGACTTGAAGCCAGTCGTACAGCTTCCATGCCCACAACAACACGTACACGGCGAAGGCGTAAAAACGTTGTTGGGGAGCATCAAGCAAGGTCAAAGGAATAACGGGTTCATTTACAGCTCGACGCGAAGAGGCTTTCTCGGGAGCGAGAGGCAAGGTGGGCGACTTGGCCGAAGCGCCGTCTGACGAGAAGGTACGGGCCGTAGACGGTGTTTCTTGGGTGGGATTTTGCTGTCCAACGGTACCTGGAGTTGTTGGGAACCCAGACCGAAGTCGAGGAGTTGCGCTCATGGCATTCCGTGATGACCGCGTCGTCTAGGCGGCGGCTGCGTTGACGACGGCTCCGAGCGTTGGCAACTTTTTTGTGCTGGAGTTGACATTGGAACATGGAAAACATGGAATTAGGACGCGCCGGTGTGGATACGCTGGACACGCACTCACACTCTCTCACCTTCCGCTCTAGAGCTCTAGAGCTCTACGCCTTCCCAGACTCAGTTTGGGCATGCTGCATTAGCCAACCAACGCTCAGCATCCGCGCAATTTACCGAGCTCAGTCAGTGGCAGTAAATAAATCGCGGAAAAAGGCAATCGGAGCTAACCACGGTTAGTCAATGCATCGTATACACACACACACACACACACACACACACACACACACACACACACACACAAAAAAAAAGCGCGGCCTCTGAAGTACTTGGCTACACCACCCCAATGCATATGTTTAGCACAAAGAAAAGACAAGACAAGACAAGACAAGACGGAGTGCATTGGCCATGGCTGAATATTCTCGTGCCTTCGCCCACAAATTGCAACTCCTCCACGTGGTGACCAGCGTGAAACCGGGAACCGTCTCGCGAGTCTAGGTTTGGCCACACTTGGCCGCGACACTTCATCCGCAAAGATCAACTGGAAGCAGGCACTTACTCCTCGCAAAATCTTTTTGCCTGCGTCGTCAAGTTGACTTGCACGGTGGGATATGGGTATATGGATCGCCAGGCGAAATGGAGTCCCGGAGAAAGAACCCGAAACGCAAGGCAGCCGAGTTGGCAGACGAGACTTCACGGGCTGAGAATGACGACCTTCTTCGGAAAGCATGCAGTGCACTCACTGTGCAAGATATCGAAGACTGGCAAGGGTGGGTAGAACTAGAATCAGAGCCGGTATGGGCGAAATCCCCTTCTCGATCACGAGTCCTGAACACATGGTTGTAGCTATCAATCTCAAAGCAATGATGAGAGTTGCCTAGGCGTCTAACCATGCTCAAAGGCATTCTTCAACACGATACTCAGAGACCTGGGAGTACAAGATGTCAGAGTCCAAGAATTATTTACAATGGATCAGGAATCGCTAGAAGCAGTGCCGTAAGTACTTTCAGCCGTGGCATTTCACCCCAACTTTATCTTCAAATTTGACTAAAGCAGAAAGCGTAGGAAACCCGTCTTTGGGTTGATATTCCTCTACCAATACCATCTTTCGCAAGATGAAGAGGAAGGACCAGATGACGATGGTCATGCCTCTAAAGCTGATTTATGGTTTGCAAATCAGGTTCGTCACTTTTTTCTCGCAAGTTGTCTTGCGTTTGACCATCGAAGCTGTATTTAAAATAAAAGTCCACGGCTGAAATCTTACCCAATAGACCACAAACAACGCTTGCGCCACAGTAGCCCTGCTGAACATTATAATGAATGCTCCCAACATTGAATTGGGCCAGCAACTGACCGACTTCAAAGAGTCCACGAAAGGCCTGCCCACAGCCCTTCGAGGTCACCGTATCAGCTCCAACAGATTTATCCGCGCCATTCACAATTCGTTCACGCGGCGCATTGATCACCTAAACGCGGATCTATATCTAGAGAGCGAATACCACGATGCCAATTCTAAGAAAAGAAAAAGGGCTAGACAACGAAGGGCCGAGGTTGAATACGGATTTCATTTCATCGCCTATGTTCCATGTGGCGGCATCGTCTGGGAATTGGATGGTCTGCGCAGCAAACCACATGAGATAGGTAAAGAAAACCAACAACGTAGATTCCTGCCCGTCAGACATTCAGTAGAACTTCCTTTGTTTTTTTTTTTCCCTGCTCTGACACATCATCCAGGCCGCACGAACGAACATGATGACTGGACCTTTGTAGTCAAACCACAAATCGAGGCAAGAATGCTACAGTATGATGGAAGCCAACTATCTTTCAACTTGCTAGCTGTCTGCCGCAGCCCGTCTCGCGGCCTAAGCGAGACCATAGCAGTCACGGCTGCAGCCTTGCGCTTCATGCAATCTCGCATGAAAGACAATGCTGCGCTGGCGGACATCATTTCCGCAGACGAGCCCATCCTGGACGCGGAAAACGACGACGAGCTCGCTGAATTCAACCTCTGCAAAGCAGACATTGAGCGTGCTGCATTCCCCGTCAGGCTGAATTCTGCCTTGCTCTGTCCGGAATGGCGCAACGAGGAGGCGTATGATATGTACCAGGGTTTTCGCATCCAGCTCCGGTCGGCCATTGACCAGTTTCGCGCCGAGGCAGTGGCTGCCGAGGTCGAGACTGAGCGTCTGAGGAGTCGAAAAAGGAATTACGGCGGAGCGCTGCATTGCTGGGCTACAAAGCTAGCGGAGAAGGGGGTTCTAGAGGACATCATTAAAATGTCTTCTTGAAGCACAGGGGCGTTGGAGCAGTGGTATCGCGATTTAGGAGCATCCGGGACCAATGCGGAATGAGCGAGAGAATGGGACACGATGGCACAGAAACCTGTCCAAAGATAGTGACATGTGTAAGTCTTACGATTGAAGGCCGCATCGGCCCTGGTTGGTCTACATTCTTCGATAGACAGTTCCGCACTCATTGAATGAGTCACGTCAATGATCAAACACATTTGTACATGACCAATATCACTCCGGGAAGAGGTAAACTATCACATGGTGCTAAGCAACAAAATCCCTGGTCATCTTCTTAGGCGTTCCCCAGACCTGGATTCTGAAAGCCTTCTTGTACCGATTTTTTTTTTTACCGGCATCTTATGGTTCTGTAGTCGGTGTACAGACTAGACACACGGTGTTTCACTAGGATTTACCTCATGCAGTGTCTGGCACAAATTAAGAAAGAAAGGAAAAAAAACATCAATTAATACTTAACATAATCCTATGAATCCAGGCGCGCTGTCCTAATAATGTCTGGCAACGTTTTGCCTAACCATGATATCCGCAATGCTTCAGTGCCATGTTAGGTGATTTCGCTCATGGTTAAGGAGAAGAACAAATTAGCTTGACAGATTGCACAGCTTGTGCACGACGATAAATTGTGTTGAAACAGTCAGTCATTAGTCATTGGGGTATTCTTCCCGAATATTGGATACAAAGCTACATGTCTCTCGATCGAAGCGCTTGAAAAATTTGCCCGCCATGGGAAACATGTCGTCAGCGATCTCGGCAGGATCATGAATGAGCTCTATGCTATCTGCGGCGACCACATGGGGTTCTGAGCCAGTGCTGGGACTGTAAGCAGTAATTGCGTCAGAATCAGCAGAAGGGGGGTTTATGATTATTCACCCGACCAGAATGTCGAGGGGTAGGGGAATGTCTTACAAGCACATGAAGTGGTATTGGTTCTGTGGCCGAACAGCCGGATTGGACCGGTTCGTAGATTGGGTTGTCTGGGCATCATCGTCTGCTGTCACATCGTAGCGATGTACTGCCATGTATTGAGGGCTCTGGACAGACCAGCCCGTAATGACGCCTATCCATCCATATCTGCGATGTCGGAAGACTTGTCCAACTCTAAACGGGATGTTCTGATTAGCGCCGTGGTTCCTTCGGGAAACAGATGGCATTCTGTAATCTTCGTTCCGGAATCGTCGCCAGAGCTGCAACGGGGTACCCGGTCCCAAGATGAGAGGTCGACCAAAGCCATATGCATGGTCCGGCCTCAAATGGCTGATTGGCCCGAGGTATTTCTCGACCAGCCAGGCATCTTCGGGCCACGTTGCGGTGACACGGCGAAGAAATCCTGCTAAGCGATCGTGCCATTCGAATGTGTTGGACGGTGTCAGCAGGAGAGATGCCCAAAGTGCAGAGTACAGAGATGCCTCCAAGTTCATCGCGCTATTTCCCTGCAGGAGCTGAGTCAACTCTGGATGAGCATCGGCCTGCAGCTCCAGAGTCCTGGCAAATGATGCTTTGATGTTCCCAGCTGCTCGCAACACCATAGATACCGGCGTCATTGGTGCCAAAGTTGCGTCGGGGCCGACCTGCATGCCAAGGTGCACGAGTATGTCCTGTAGTTCACACTCCTCGATCTCGAAATCATGTTCATAAGGGTCAAGATACATCCGCTCTGCCTCAGCAGCATCGTCTACGGCAACGTCGTCTACGGCAACGTCGTCTACGGCAACGTCGTCAAGTGTCTGTCCGCGGTTGGCGAAAACAATGACATGAATATGCTCAGGAAAGGCACAGCATTGGGCATTTATGCCCAATCTAGACGCTATGCAGCAGAAGATGGCGCTTGATATAAGCGGGAGGGATTCATGTTCCTCATGGCGAAGTGCCTGGCCAAGTAAGCAATTCCTCAAGTTCCGGTAGTTAAGCTCAGGATTGCGCATGCCAGTCAGGCCGCGGGCACGCAACCATTGATTCAATGACAAAGCTTTAGCCCGAGTTGTAAGCATTCCAAGCTCTGAGCAGCTAGCCCGAAACTGGGCAGCTAACTCATCGAGCATGCGCGATATCTAAGGACGGCCAGCCGAGTCAGCACGCAACAGCACGCAAAAGAACGAAAGCGAGCGAAAGCAAAGGAAAAGCGAACAAAGCAGCAATCACAGTCAGTATGGAACGACGTACGTCATCAATGTCACCTGGCTGATCGTGCAATACGAACATGTCAAAGGCGCCAAGAGCTCTCTCGGAACGCCTAGTCACGGCCTCCGCATCGAGCTGCGAATCTTGGTCGAGGCCAAGATTGTGCCATTCCTCGATGGCAATACTCCGATGTATGCTGTCGAGAATAGCATTGCCAAAGTATCTAGAAAACCAAAAACATCTTAATCACCATTATCATTTTCAAAAAGGAAACAGTGTGAGGAGGGAGAGGGTTGAAGCTGGCTGTTTACCTCCTCGATAGCACATCCGGCGCCGATTCGTGTATATGACACTGCTCTAACAGAAATTCCTTCGCATCATATCCGAACTGGCAGATCTGCCACATTCCACTCAAGCGGCCAACCTTGCTGGCCAAGACAGCATCGAAAAGCCGGGAAACGAGACGGTTTCTGGATCGCCGAACCAGGCACAGGCGCTTCCAATCGACATCTGTAACAGGCAGGTCAAGGCCCTCGTGGAATCCATGTTCTGGGTGCCAGTATTTAAAGTTTGCGCAGCAATAATATTTCCACAAAATGTCTTGGTTTGCTAGTCTATGGTAGCGACGAGAAAGCAGCTGGAAGCAGTGCAAATTGTCCTCGGGCGAGACATGGCAGAGCAGATGCTGAATGAGTTCGTCTGGGATCCTATCCAGCGTCATGGTAGCCCACGTGTGAATAAGGGAAGCTGGGGAACTTGGGACAGCAGTAGCAAAGCAACGTAGTTGGACAGGGGTTCGGTCAACAGGCTCTAGCTGATACAACATGGAGCATCAGTACTCCGTCATGGAAGTTGAGATGAAGCGGCGCACCTACGGCAGCGGTGATGCAGTAATGCGGCCGGCAAAAGCGTAGTATGGTACGTATGGTACGTATGGTACGTATGGCACAGGTACCGTACGCTACTGTGGTGAGCAGCACTGAGCAGCACTGAGCAGCACCCTTTTCGATGGACGACGGGTCAAAGCGATGAGATGAAGCTATAGCTGAAACTAGCAGCAAGCTTGGTTTTTGCGGGAGCTAGATGGCTGGCGGACCTCATGGCCTGATGCTTGTATGCGTATACGGACTGTATGGCACGAGATGCAGTGATTGGCTTAATTCTTACCCCGAATTACTAATTGCAAATTGGCTGGCCGACTCATGACCTGATGCTTGTATGCGTATCTCTTTTAGAGTCCGTAAGACTACACTTCCGTACAACCCCACTTTTTGTGACTGGTACAAGAGGGTAACCTCAAACGACTTGTAGTAGAGGAGCCCCCTCTATGATAGTAAGGTTGCACTTTGTACTTGGAAGTCTACCAGGACCTGTATCATAGTATCAATTAGTATAGCAATAAATGTACTACTAAATGCAAAATATTTAATTGGTCCAGCATCCCAGTCGGTACCGAAATGCAGTCTTACGGAGTCTTACGGACTCTAAAGAGGTATTACGGCTGTATTGGCATGAGATGCAGTGATTGGCTTAATTCTGGCCCCGACTTACTAATTGCAAATTGGCTAGCGACAGGGGTTGGTCCGCACTAGTCCCCAAAGGGACACAAGTAAACAAGACCTTAACGCGACCTTAGCTTCGTACCTAAACCGTAGTACTATCATGCACAAAGTGAGTGGTTTGGTGTTGTTGATGGACGCGAGCATGGCGAATCCGAACCCGCCTTCTGAAGACTGCAAGACTTGAGATCGCCCAACGGTGCTGATGACACGCACTGATCTATGGCCTTTTCTTTTCTTCAAGCTCGTCTCAGAACCAGAGCGTCACGTAATCCAATGCATAACCTATTTGCCGTCCGCCAAGCATCTACATTTCTATTACCATCTTCGACGAACGCCAAATGCCCTGTGTCGTGATCGATTCGAAAGTTTACGTCGCTAGATAAATCCCACGCTTCAAACCTTTTTTCGCGCCTCAACGAGAACAATCATGGTGCAGCCGGGACTCAGTGGTGCGCTGGACACGCCTCGGACCAACGTTGGCGATGCCACCTATCTCCACGCGCAGCCCGACTTTGCTGACATATCACAAGAGGCATCGTTTCAGTCGCCTGGCAAAGATGGAGGCTTTCTGCAACAGCTTCGAAATGGTCGTTCGAACGGCGTTAGTTTCCGAACTCCTCGACAGCGAGGCCCGTTGGCCGATCGCAGAAACCTGCCCCCAAGCATTGGCGGCGCCGAATTCACTCCTATGCTCAAATCTGCTACGAGAAGTAGTGCCCGGCAACACGACAAAGAGAACACCGCTTCCGGGATGAATAGTCCTGGCCTGGACGCAATAGACGAGGGCGATGTCACGGCATTACCGAAAATGGACAGCTCAATGTATCTCAGATCTCAAAACCAATCATACCTCGAAAATACGCTACCACAAGTTGACAGCAGTAGTGTTACTTCAACTCCACTGGCATTGCAGCCGCGACGTGGTGGAAACAAGGGCCCTCTTCAGGACGGAAATCAACTGTCTCTTCGGGAGCAAGAGAACGTCATCGATCGGATTGAAAAGGAAAATTTTGGATTAAAGTTGAAAATTCATTTCCTGGAAGAAGCCCTGCGAAAAGCTGGCCCCGGTTTCAGCGAAGCGGCTCTAAGAGAGAATACAGAGCTGAAGGTGGATAAGGTGACCATGCAACGAGAACTTCAGCGATATAAAAAACATGTCTCGACAGCTGAACGAGATCTGGAAACTTATCGACAGCAAATGCAGCAGTTGCAAGAAAAGGCAAAAAGAAAGCAGGTTGATGACAGCCGGCGCGTGGAACTGGAGCGCTTGCAGAAAGAGCTCGAGGAGAAAGAAGCCAAGATAAATGACTTGCATCGTCAACTGAACCAAGGTCGTGACGACGAAGACCAGCTGCAGAACCTCCGCGACAACATTGAAGACCTCGAGGCCGACTTGCGCGAAAAGGACAGAATAATCACCGAGCGAGATGACGAGTTAGAAGACCTGAAGGACAAAATGGAGGCAGCTGAGAATCAGCTCAGAGAATCACGACGAAGAATGGCCGAGTTGGAGGAAGCAGAAACCCAGAAAGAGGCGTTGGAGGAAGCCAAGGAGACAATTCAGGATCTCGAGCTGAGTACACGCCAACTAGAGGAGCAGATTGATGAGCTCAAGGAGGCCGTCAATGACGCAGTCTCTCAAAAAGACCGAGCCGAGAAAGACCTACAAGAACTTCAGGAAGAAATGGCGAACAAGTCTGTAGTGACGAAGGGTCTTTCTCGTCAAATCGAGGAGAAAGTCGCCCGGTTACAAGAAGAGTTAGACAGATCGGGTCGGGAGTATGCAGATTTGGAAAAGGAGCTAGCCAAGGCGAATCAAGAGAATGGGCAACTAAAGTCGGAAGTGGAGGAAATGAGACTGGATGTCGAGGAACTGCAAGAGGGACGACATTCCAATTCTGCAAGAGTCCGTGAATTGGAAACAGAACTTCTTGCTGTTGCAGATGAGAAAGATCTCTTGCAGGAGCGACATGACGCTTTGGTTGCCGAGTCAAAGGTGTTTCAGCAAGACATTCAGCGGTTGGAGAAGGAAATCGAACATCTTCAACAGAGTGTATTAGATGAGAAGGACTATGCTCTGGAGATCGAAAAGGACTTGCGACAGCAATACCAAGACGAGATTGAACGATTGAACGACGAAATATCAAACTTACAGGCTGAGGTGCGGGAGCGGGACAATCTCTATGACAACGACAGCGAAAAATGGGAGAATGAAAAGCAAGCGTTGGTATCGGAACGTAGCAGAGCGGAGGAGAAGGCAGCCGGCCTCCAACGCACCATTGATCGGCTTCGCGAGGCTGAAGGCAACCTTTCGACCAGGGGAACGACGTTGCAGAAAGCTATGGAGAGTGAGGCGGAGCGCCATAAGAACGAGGAGGCTATAATGTCTCGCCAGATAAATGACCTCCAGGATGCTCTCGAAGCAAGACAAACATTGTTAACCAGCCTGCGAAATGAGCTCTCCAGCGTCCGGGATGAACTTCGGCAAACTCAGATTGACTACCAAGCAAATGTGAACAAGGTCGTGGCGTTACAGGATGAGGTTGAGAATCTGCGGTCAAGGTCTATCATGCATGGGACACCAAATCGGGCCATCTCTGCTGACAAGGATTCCCAAACGCTTCGTGATCAGATCGCGAAACTCAAGACAGATCTCACTGCTTCGCAGACTGCCCTTGCAGAGGCTCAGGCGAAGCAAGACGAACTACGGGGACAGCTACGACTTCAGTCGTCTCAGGAAGACAACGATACACTTCAAGTTGACCAGGAACGACTCGACTTGCGGACGGCCAAAATGAAGCTAGACATCGAGGTTCGCCGCTTGAAAGACGAGTGTCAGGCACTCAGTGAAGGGCGTATCGCGGCGGAGAAGGCTCTCGAGAACGAAGTAGAGACAGCCGCCGCTCAGGAGAGTAGGCTGAGGCAGGAGATTTTGCAGCTGCGGAGCCAGATGCGCTCCTCGACAGCCAATACCAAAAGTAGCCAGGACTTGCATTCTGCGGAGTGCAAAATAGAGGAGCTGGAGCGGAAAGTCGAACTGTACCAAGACCAGATTGCGACGGCACAAAGTGCCCAAGACGGCGATGGCATGGACGGTCTGACCAATTTGAGGAAAGATCTTTCCAATTATCGACAGAAGGAATTGGAGTTCCTACAAAAGGAAACAGCGCATCGTGATGTGGTCAAGCATCTCAACATGCAGATCGCAGACCTGGAAGAGCAGCTGCACCAAGCGAAGATGTCGCAGCTAGGTAAACCACTATCCAGTCCAGAGAGACATTCAAGCCAAGAAGTCAGGACGCTCGAGAACAAGCTTGCTGAAGCATATCATGCCCTGGAAGAGCTCAGGGCCCAAAGCACAGAGGCAGAGAAGCAAGCCTCTCAGCGTTTGGAGGGATTGCTCAGCCAGTTGAACGACGTGGAAGACCAAAAGGTTGTACTGGAGGAAGTCCTTGACGAGGCCAGAGAGCAAGCAGAGGAGGCTGCGGCACAGCACGACGAAGCCATTCGTCGCCTGAAGCACAAGCTCGACAAGGTGGAACGGGAGCGAGACGCGGCCGTTGCATCACGGACGGAAAGCAGCAAGCAGGGCAAGCACCTGCGCAGGAGCCAGGCAGAGATTGAGAATCTCGAAAGCGACGTGCGGCAACAGCAAGAAGTGATTGACGGACTGACTGCCACGGAGGCGGCGCTGAGACGAAAACTGGAACGGGTGCGAAGCGAGCGAGCGGCCTTCCGCATGAGCGCCGAGAAGCTACAGCGCGATATCCAGCTGCTCCGCGCCTCGAACGGGCCAGCATCGAGCCGCCGCGATGATGATATGAAGAAGGCCTCGGTCGAGCCGGATAACCACGCCTTCGACACGCTCGTCCGTGCGGCGGAGGGCGCTGAGGAGCGCCACAGGAAGGAAGTCAAGGGCATGGTGACGCAGATGGAATGGATGCAGGCGCGCTGGGAGCGCGAGGCCCTCCTCCGCTCAGACGTTGCCTTTGCCAAGAAGTTTGTCCAGCTGCAACTCGACGTTGCAAACGCCTGGTAAGTAGAACCTAGGACCGATGAGCTCGCCCAGGTACCCGCGACACAATGCTAACCTGGGGCGCAAAACAGCAACAAGGCCCAGCTGCGCGAGCTCGAGCACATCCGCACCAACCTCCTCCAGAGCAACAAGCCGCTGGCGCTGCCCGTCGCGCGCGCCATCGCCGCGCCTCACGCGAAGCCCAGCTCCATCAGGCCGTTCCTCACCATGGCGCGCTTCATAGCCCGCATGCGCATCGCGTCTCGCACATGGGCTGGCCAGGAGCAGGTCCGTCTGAAGTTGGTCGCGGCGCGGGATGAATCGCGACGGGCTAAGCGGAAGAGGCAATTGAGGGTGGTGCGGGCGGAGACGTAGACGTCCGAGTGCAGGTCTTGTGTCTTTTTTTTTTTTTTTTATCTGTTTTGTCGTTTTTACGAGCATGACACGTAGCAAGTTGACATTGATTAACTCTCGATTTCCTGGGCATGAAGGCGTTGGCATGAAGAATGGGTGTAGCAGTCTGATTTATTGTATTTCATGTGCAGGCAGACATGATGACGTTTACGATGGGTCTTTTTGTAACTGTCTATTATCTGTCTTTACAAGCAGGACGTAGTAATCCAACACTTACTATCTTACGATCCCTAGCATAAAGGCGTTGACATAAAGAATAGGTATAGTAGTCTAATCTACTGTTGTATTTATTCGCAGGTAGATACAGTAATGTTTTACAATAGGTCTTTTGTAACTGTCTTTATCTGTCTTTACAAGCACAACGTAGCAGTCCGACATTCATTATGGCGTCCTGGGTAGTACAGTCAATGATTCATTGTATTCATTGCACAAGAATGCATCGACCGAAGCCTCGTAGCAGAAGTACTGTCAACTGTAGCTGAGCGGCTAAATGCGACTCTGTCCTCTCCTAGCCATGTACGCTCGACCGGCTTGAATGAACGGTGAACCCGGCAAAGTGATGATTTAGCTCTGTGCCCTTATCGACCGATGCGAAAACCCTACATCCCTTAGAGAACTCCACTACATACATGTGACCACCGAGTCAAGATAGAATTTAGTAAAGAAAAAAAAAAAAAAAAAAAGGGGGGGGGGGGGGGGAGGGGGGGGATGGTTCGAAAAGAGGGTGAGAACCTTGAATCCCCATCTGCGGGGGGATTTTCTTAGCAAACTTTCCATGACACGATGGCTTTTTTTTTTTTGAATTACTCCGTCTGGCCAGAGAGCCGTGCGTCTGCGGCATCTTCCTTCCTGCTTCTTTTATTTACATGACGAAAAGGAGATTTGTATCTAGAGTCATCAGGTTAGGTCTAGCTTCCTCCTTCAGCCAGGTGGACATGGGCTTGGTTATATGTACTCAGCGGGTGGCTGCACGACAGCTGCGGTTTTTGGGTGTATTTAGTGGCTAGTTCGTCTCTGATGCTGTTGAGAAGTTGCACGTAGCTTTGCTGGGGATTCTTCTTAAGCGCAGACATGAATGCCCATGACATGGCACCTGTAGCTTGGGACGCTATGGTAGCGTCGGCTCTGCAGAGGTTTGTTAGTACACGTCTTTCTTCTTTAGGTCTGAAAGTTGATCTTGAAAGTTTTACAAGTCATCTTGTGCGCGCCAAGAAGGAACATGACAACAAGTGGTGGTATCAAGGTAAATATGTGAGAATGTGCGGGTTTGAGATGTGCAAGTTGCAGCAGGTTCCGCTCGAGCAGACGGAACCATGCTACCTCTTGTGGATTTAAGAAATGGGACACCCACGATGTCTGATCATCTTTGCTTCCAGAAAGCATGACGACATCCGCAGGGGATGTTTTGGTAGCCAGAGTGCGAGCATATGCATCCTCTCCAGTTGTGGCCTTTTTAAAGAAACTTATGATATTACTGGCAACACCTCCCAGGTCACCCTGGCTGTATGAGGAAATGACGCCGAGAAGACCCTGGCCGGCCTCTTTCGCCAAATTAGGCTCTTTAAGAATTCCTTGGGTCGAGTAGATGTATGGTAAGTCCAAGGCAGTTCCAGAATGACACGAGTCAAAAATCGCCGTCAACCGAACACCAGCCTGTAATGGCGTGACCATGATGCGATGCATCTCGTCGTCGGTAATATGGCCAGTTTGTCTAAAGTCAACAGGATATATCACTTCGTCATATCCATCTGCCTCATCGCCGTCTAGGTCTTTCGTTTGCCCACCATGTCCTGGTCCAGGATGTCAGCTACAGGGAAGAAATGACAGTGAGGCCCAGAGCAAAAGGCGAACAGGGCGCAGGCTCACCAGAATAGTGGAAAAAGAGGGAGTCATTCGGACGGGCGTCTTTGACCAGCCAATGCATGGCTCGTAGAATGTTTTGCTTTGTCGGCTGGCTCATCGGATTCTGTTGGTCATCGGTCAAGATGACCATATCCTCCCTCCGATACCCAAAATGGTTGGCTAGATAGGTGGTCATGTTTCGAACATCATTGATACAACCTCGTAGCTGACCGCGTTGACCGAAATAGTTGATGCCAATGAGGAGAGCTTTCCTGCGGCCGGTGCAGTTCGAATACCGAAAAGCGTAGCCTTGGGGGGCGCCGGAGCCGAAATGCTGAAAACCAGATGGAGGGGCAGGTGGTTGAGCCGGTCGTGGGCTGTAGTCGCCATGCTGCTGTTGTTGTGGCGGTAGCATTCCTGTTCACCAGTTAGAGATGCTTATTCTGCCAGCGTCTAGGCCGAATAGGTCGGAGGAAACGTACCAGGACTCTGTCCAGGTCTCGATGTGTAATCTGACTGCGGCTGCGCTTGGCTATACTGCCCGGTATATTGCTGTGGAGGAGGCCCGTAGTGCTACACCAAAAAGTCGTGAGCAGTTGTTTTTCCCCCCCTTCCCTCCCCCAACGACTTGACTAAAATCACAAATGACTCTCGCCGTGGGTGTCTGAGGCCCAATGTCCCATACCTGATAAGCAAGTTCCTGAGCTGGTGGTTGCTGATAAGCGTAGTTCCCCTGAGGCGAAGGTGAAGGTTGGCCTTGAGATTCATAGGTATGGTATCCTTGCTGCGGCGAGGGTCTGTCGGCAATTCATTCAGGTTAGCGAACCAGAATGATGGCAGAAATGGCAGCGCCTCGGCTATTGTCCAATTTGAGAAAAGTGCATCACCTGTAATAGTCGCCTTGATATTGGGCTTGCTGTGCGCCAAAACCTCCTCCTCCACCACTGTAGCCCTGAAACGTGGACATGTTGAGCTGGGGCGCCAATTGTCGGCAGGCGAATGATGACGAGTCGAGCTTAGCGTTACAAAGGTATACTATCAAGCTTTAACTGACGAGGTGAACGGCGAGTATCTCGGAATGGAAGCGCAACGGCGTGCCTTTGGGAAGCCGAATTCACAGCCGAAGATGGGAGCTAAGCGCCTGCTTAAGTTGTTTCTGACGAAGAAGGGTTGAGGTCGACGGATAAAGAACTATAAAGGAAAAGAATACAAGGGACTAGAGATTACAAGAAGCAAAAGATAATACAACGTTGCTGACACAGATATCACACGAGAAATGCGACGTAGCGCAAGAGGATGGTATAAAGTACGGCGTCGACGACGTGAGGCTGTGACGAAAGACGTGAAGCACGCTGTATGTGGTGGAGCGGTTGAGCGGCTGGCGAGTAGGATTGATGCGACGCGTGAAGGCGGTCAGCAACTTTGAGGCTTGCTGCAAGAGGAGGGGTGAAGGGTAGGAGGCGTCGACGCAGCGAATGATGGAAGCCGAGTGCTGTACTTTCGATTCCGAAAGCTACGTTCCTTTGCAGCAGCTGGAAGGACGACGGGAATGATGCGAAGTACCTAGTTAAACAAGAAGCTACCTTGGTAGGTTAGATAGATGGTGCGTGAGTAATGAATGAGGGATGCGAGGGCGAAGGAGATGGTGTGGCCCGTGCGGCGGTAGCCGACAATTGAGGGGGGGGAGGGGTGGGGTGTGGCAGGATGTGGGAAGGTGTGGAAGTGCGACGTTGACGTTGACGCGGAAGGCAAGAATGGTGGTGGTGTAGTCAAGCATGTGGCTCAACGGCTCAACAGAAAAGCCGGTCTCGTTGCTGTGTTGCCAGAGGGTGCACAGAGAAGGCAGAAGATGCGGAGCACAAAGAGGGTTTTGGTGACGACGAATGACGGAGAGATGAAGCTTCGGGCAAGACGATTGATTTGCATCTGCAAGAGTGGGAACGGAAGCGCTTGATTTGATGGCGGGATGGATAGTGGGGACGTGGGGGGCTCTAGGGGGAAAAAAAAAGAAAAGGAAAAGAAAAAAGAAAAAAGAAAAAAGAAAAAGAAAAAAAAAAAAAAAGTGCCATGTCTAAAGAAACAAAGCCCGCCCAGGATGGGCAACGAAAAAACTCAAGCGACGCTGAAAGAGGTAAGACGGACCGGACCAAATGAACAACAGACAGCGCTAACTCCGAACAGGGCCAATTACCTAGGCCACGGTAGTTGATTATAAACCCCGGGGACGAGGGGACGTTCTTGTCGACGGACAAACTGCATCAGGGCGTTGGGGAGGGAAGATGGGCATGACCGGGCAGCAATGGACCGACGAGCCCAAGCTTGGAAAGGGTCAATCTGGCCTGTTCTACGGAGTAATCAAGCTCTGGTACTCCAAGCACACAGTCCATATGCGCGCACACACGAGCTGCCGTTCATGATGATGGCATGGACCTGGGGCGGGTCCGCGGCGCTGGCTAGTCGCAACGAGTCCAGGCGCCGCAGAAATAGATTTGGCAGGGATGCCACGCAGCAGCAGCAGCAAACACCTCGAGTGCTGGATTGGATCTTGATGGACAATAACTGGTTGCCCTGCCTGTCCTGCCTGGCTGGAGAGCAAAATGCTTTGCAAAACCGCGGCACCTCACCTGCCCCAAAGTTGCAGGCATTTCTGGCCGCCACGTCCCTCACGATGCCTTCCCTCCGGCACGCTCCCAGCATCAACAACGCAAAGGCACAACGGGGCACCGCGGAGACTTGTTTCGGACCGGCACTTGCAATATCACCTGTCGTTTCTGCTGTGGTGGGCAAGGGGGCAGGCAGTTACGGTTAGGAGAGCCAGTCGGGCATTTCCAGCTGCAGAAACCGGCTAGCCGCCCGGGGCTCGCCCCTCGTTGCGAACCCCAATACCCTCAACCTCAAATACCAGGTACCCAGGGTTACTAGTAGGTAGGTCCAGGTGGTACCGAGGAGCAGTTGATTGAGAATCAGACAACAATGAGCCTTGTTGAACTCGTAGACCACCGTTCGATGCGATTAGCTGGCTTCAATGTCTACTGCATGGAAGAGAAGATGAAGAGGGGATGCCGATATTGCGCCCTGGCCCGAGTTGAAAACATGTCCTCTGGAAAGTAAATTTTTGACGCCCGGGACGTTAGTGCTGAACTATGCACCAACGATCCCTGACATGACCCAACAAACTCCTCCTATGCTGCATCGCATCATCTTGCACGGCAGAGGCAGAGGCAGCAGCAGCAGCAACCAGATGCCAGACCCTTATTTTTAGTTCCTCGCCCTCCGTCTCCGTCTCCGTCTCCGTTTCCGTTTCCGTCTCTGTCTCCGTGCTGAAAGACATGGTCCGTCCGTACGTAGTCTGGTTCTGTCAGCGACCTGCGCCTCGACGCCAAAGCTGGACTACTACGTGACATAGGCTATGCCAGGTCAGCAATTATGTGCGTTGTGTCAACATGGAGTACAGGGTACAGGGTACAGGGTACAGGTACAGGGTACAGGGTACTCCGCGCCCCCTACTTGAACAGACCATCGCCAGGTACCGCCGACCTGCCACTAGTACCTGACGTACCTGACGTGCCTGGTAGACAGCATCATGGCGCCAGAGTTTTCCCGGTACTAAGCCCCTGTATTAAGCCCCTGTAAGCCCCCTCGCCGTAAGGGTCTCAGGGCCCCAGCGGACGGACTCGATTGCAGCCGATTGATCTTGTTCCCGCTCCGCATCTTCTCGCTTTCAGGTAGGCAGGGACCGGCCACCCCGAGTGTGGCAGCGTGCCAAGCGTCGCTCTCGTCTGTGGCGGTGCGCTCTGGTCTCTCGTCGGCGCTATTTCATCCTCAACTTCATCGCCGGCCACGAATGCTCGCTGCGACGTCATCCCATCCCTTCTTCACGGTAGAGTTCCATTCGTTCCCTTCCTCAACTGCACGTGAGCAATACTTCCCAACTAAACCTGTCCGTGGCAGAAACGTGCGTGGGCGTGAACTGTCCTCAATTGATGCTTTGTACCGAGTTCAACACTAACCATTTTCTTCAGAGCAAGGTTCAACAAAGTCTCTCTTCATGCAGCCCAGCCCAAATCAGGCACCGAGTCTCCTGCATGACATCTTTAATTACCGTCGACCCGAAAAAAAAAACAAAACAAAACAAAAAGTTTGCAGGTTGACGACATCCTGCGCTCGCTCAGTTTTGTCATCCGACGGCTGCTTGGCGGAACAAAACAACCCTCGTCTTCCTTGTATTGCAGAACCCTGTCAACTTGGCTCCACCCCGACTTAGCTCTCTTCGCGGATCACAGCAGAGTATGGCTAAATTACATGCAGCATCCGCCATCAAATCTGTTTCCCCCACCCCCCGCGTAGGCGGCGCAGCCGAGGATTGAAGCAACGGCCCTTCCAATGAGCTGCACGGCCTACAGAGTACAACAGCCCATCAAACAATAAGCCGTTTCTGTTGTGCCACACGTCACGACAGTGAAGTGATACTCAATTTGACATTGGAGGGAACTCTCAAATGCCCTCTCTTACGAAGCATGAGGCCGCCTGAGGGACGAGTCGCTCTCCATGGCTTGGTTCATGGCCTTCATAATGGCCAAAAACCCATCATGCTCGAGTAGATTATACCACCCCCATACTTGTGACCTATGTGCCTCCCGTCTTTCGTTTATGCTGTAATTAATTCTACACCGCCCGAGAACGCACATTCGGACGCGTAGCACAAAGCAAGCCTACACTGAATTCATCCCAGCCATCCCAAGCCACCCCGAGGGCAGAAAGCACATGTGAATGTGCTTCAACTACTACATGAATTGTCCGGACATTGGTGACATCAAGCGTGCTCTGTAAAATCGAGCAAGTCATGGCTTCATTCACTCAAGTTTCTTCTCAAACACCTTGCAGTCAGCTAATTGGGCCGCTAAAGCCCGGGTACTCGTCGTCGAAGCTTTTCAGCCTCACAGCTTGATACCCCATGCTGCTCCATGCCTGCATCCTCGTGTCGACTGCGCTGTCAAGGCTTGATTGCATAATCGGCCCATGACCTACAACTTTTGTCTAAAAGTGACTCTCGGCAGAAGTAATCACAGTATGGCCGAGTCCTCCCCACGATTTCTTAAATTCGAGTGCCAGTTTTCCAAAGTTTCCAAGACGAACGAGTCGTACAGAGAGAGATAGAGAGCTGCTTCACAGATACACGCCCCATGGGTCTGACGTTCCCATCCCTTGGGGGTGGAAGATGCGTCGGCAATGCAAGCTTGAAGGGCTGGCTTTGAGATATTTCGACCAGCATCGGCAGGCCTGATATCCGCTGCACTGCTCTTCTGGGTCATTCTTGCAGCCGAAATCAACTACAGACAGCCTACGAGGTCGATCTGAACGTCGTGTATTCTCCCCCCCCCCCTAGTTAAGCTCACAGATTCCCAGCAATGTTCTTGTAAAGCCGACATGTATCATCGCCAGTCTGTGGTGTGAACAGATGTACTTTGCTCCACGCCCCGGGCGAATCAAGCATGGACATCGACTCCCGATTGGCTGGCATACCAGGGGCTTCCTTCCTTCCTCTTCTGCAAGTGTCTTGTTACATAGAACCAGGAAAGAGAACGAGATACGTTTGAGGATGGTCTCCAAGCAAGTGAGGTGACCTAGACGTAACCAATAGTGTAAAAGAGGAAACGCGTACGTTGCTAGATGCGAATAAGCGATGTGGGGAGGAAATACAATCTCTACGTGTAATTAATTCCGACGTCTGAAAAGCAACTGTTCGCCCCACATCGTCCAACTGTCAGCAGGTGCAAGCAGTTGTGGCCTCTGAACTAATACTAATAACGCCAAGAATCTCATGCAATGACTCAGCGTGTACCACGAGACACGATTTCTGTGAATTCTGCACACAGCGACCTGCTCATGTGGCGATTACTCTGAAGCAAAGCCTCCTGGGAAGCGCAAGAGTTTGGTTGTCATGGATTCGAACGACTCCCTAGGCCCAGTGGAGCCCACGGCTGAAGCCGTTTTCCAACTGCGACTTTCCGTGCATTCTCAGCATGAATTACGCAAAGCAGGCTATATCTTGGCTCCACTATCCCCCGAAGAGATCGAGCGGAAGAAGCGCTGTGAGCAATGCTGCAAAGGTAACTTTTGAGCTCCCCCCTGTGACGGAAAGACTTTGGAAGGCTCGAGAAGAAGTTTGGGTGGGGGAGATGGGGCGCGTGGCACAAGACCTCTTCTAATCCTTTCCTTACTTAGTCTTGGCCAAGAAAGAACGTCGTAATCGTCAAGCCAAACCACGGCCTCCACTGGCTCCAGTGACATCGCCATCTGACGCCGTGCAGGCGGTGAGCTCGCAACTCGAAAATGTATCAGTTCGTGGTAATAAAGGCACAAGCATTGCGGCTCAAACGCTAGCAGACGATACAGTGCTGTGTGAAGAGGAAGAGGAAGAAGACACCGAGCGATCCAAGAAGCCGTCATTCCTTTGCAAATTCCATTCTGGTCATGTGAAGAACAGAGTGAGTCTGCATCTTATTTCCATCTCAGCCAATCCCTAGGGGCGGTGCTCGCCTGCATATAAAGATACAAGACTAAGAGGCGCTCGAAATAGTCATGGACATGCTGCAAACAACCTCCTTTTGCAACTCCGTGCACGGAGCGTGAGAATCATGTTCCCCGCCAATACAAGGCAGGCGAGCTGGAAAGAACGTGGCTGTTCCACGGAACGCCCAATGTGAAACTCCCGTCGCATGTTGAAGCTGTGGCAATCGACTGCGAGATGGGCACTTCAATCTGCGGGGACTCGGAGCTCATTCGAGTCTCGGTGGTGGACTACTTTGCTCGCACAGTCTTGCTTGACAAGCTGGTTTATCCGAGCGTGCAAATGGCGCACTACAACACGAGATTCTCGGGTGTCACAAGACAAGCAATGGAAGACGCTCGCCGCATGCGAAATTGTCTTTTTGGACGAGACCACGCTAGGGCGGCTGTTCAAAATTTCGTCGGTCCCAATACTGTCGTCATCGGCCACTCGGCCGTCGGCGACATGTCATCTCTGAGGTGGATTCATCCGTTGATCATCGACACGCTTCTGATCGAGGCCAGGAGACGCCTGATCAAGACGGCTCTGCCCGGCCTCTCTCCTGCGGCGGACCCTGCCGACGAGCAGAAAGAGGAAGCAGATGCACAAGATACACCCGATGGCACAAAAAGCGACAAGAAGGACAAATCGCAGAAGGAATCTGGCCTTTCTTTGAAGGTCTTGACGTGCAAGAAACTGGGTAGGGAGATCCAGGTCAAAGGCCGAGGTCATGACAGCGTCGAGGACGCATTGGCAGCCCGCGATTTGGCGCAGTGGTACATGTCTAACCCAATCTTTCCTTCGACATGAACTGGTGCGTCTTAATGTATTGCTGCGACGTCACGAGCCAGTCCTGGGTCCCAGAATGGAAGCTGTAGCTGGGTAGCACGTTTCGTGGCAAGGTTGATAACGTCTTGGCGGCAGTAAGTCGAGCTCACGGTAGCCAGGTTATGCAGCGCCAGCCAATGTAGCTACCTGACGATGGATATAGCAGGATGTCACGCAGATAGCAAACAAGTATGAAAACCGTCGCAGACAACGCATCAGAACCGTCACAGTGGGCTCAACGTCGCCTACACACAGTACAAGACGGCGCCTAATGCAACCGCCGGATCAAACGCAAGAACCCCCGGCTTCCGGCTCCCCCACGGAGGCACATCCGTTGCCAACGCCGAGCGCGCGCCGTCGGATGCCGCTATTGCACTTTGTACTTGGCATCTGCCGCGCGAATCTGCCGGGCTTCGAATTTTCAATCTGTGCGGCTGAACGCGGTGGTGCGGTGCGTTTTTATTCCTAGTCGTCGACGGGGCGGTGGTCGGACGTGTTACATTAGGCTGAGTTGCGGCTGATGAAGATGGTTCATGGGACTTTGCCACGCGCTCTGTCCTACGCTTTCTTGGCACAGTGGGAAGGCATGGAGCTAGACTGATCCTTGGGTAATGGGACGTGGCGAATGGACAACCTAGATGGAGCTTTATGCAGTTCATTATCATTTACGTATACTGTCTGACCTAGAATTGTCGTCTTAACATTCGAAAAGCAATCCCTCCCTCAAATCTAACGCCATGCTTAAACGAGTGTTCAACAGATAAGGAATGTACTTGGAACACCGATTCTGATGCCTCTCATCCCTGCTCTTTATAGACAAGACATAACAAAGACGCAGGAAAAGAAAAAAAAAAGAACTCAAGATCTTGTCTAAGTATTACTTTGTACTGCTCTGATGCGTTTAGATGTTAGTGCGGGACACTAGTCCAGATACCTCTCATCACTGCTCCTTATCAGACAAGACATGGAAGGGAAGTAAAGGAGGAGAAGAATGCAAGAGCTTGTCCAAATATTACTTCATACTGCTCCGAGGCGTTTGGACGTCCGTGCACTTCCGGGTTAAGAGACGCTGCTCAGCTTGGGACTATCCCGACTGACAACTTGTCTCGTAGAACGATATTCGGCCGGCAGGGGCCTTCCTAGATATTTTTGCAAAGTATTGCATCGCTCACACTGCCACCGCTTGTATGCCTTGCGACGAGTGGATAGCAGGACACACGTTGTATAACGAACGCTATAGGAACTGATTGTCTTGGCAGTTCGGAAGCCGATGCCTCACTTTGGTATCAGATGGCTATCGAATTCCAGGTCAAAAGGATCCGAGCAAAATTTAGTGCGTCTTCCGGTAAATGAATTCATGCTTTGGAAAGAATCCCGATGGTTGGAGTATGGTCTAGCAGCAGCGGCACGGAAAGGTGCATACTGGGGTGTTCGTTCGGCACCCCTGAGAGATTGACCCCGCGGAGGAAAATGTATTGATGCAGCTTCGTCATAGTCTCGCAAAATCAGATCTTGTGACGGCCTTTTAAGTAGCTGAGCAGTTGGTGGTAGAGAGGGTGCCTGCTGCGCTGCGCCGATGGCATTTACATCAGAGAACGGATCGGACAAGCTGCCTTGAATCTGCCTGGGGTCTACAACTCGTTGACTCTCTTCATCCCTCCCAGACGAGTCGTGTATTTGCCTAGTGGAGGTTGGCCACATATTTTGTTGCTTAGTCGATCCATGACGAGACGGAGAGGGTTGAAGTTTTGATCGAACTGGCTGCTCTGCTGTGCCAGTCCTCGGGTAGTTTCGGCGATCTTCGGTTGGAGAGTGCATCTGATATATCCTTTTCTGCGACCTCCTCCTCGCAAACCAGATCAACAATGACACGACAAGAATTAAAGAAATTATGCCGCCAACGGATATTCCCACCGTGACACTAGTTGGTAGTTGTCCAGGACCGCTTTCAGAGCCCGCTGAAGACTTGTTTGAGCCTCCAGCTGGTGTACTGTCTGGAGAAGTGCCGCTGGCACTAGCGGTCTCATTGGGATGTTTGGTCGTTGCACTATGTTCTTCTCCATTCCCTCTCAAATCAGAAGGGGTTTCGGAAAAGGTTACCAGAGTAGTCGGCAGCGCAGTTGTGAAGGCTCGAATGCTAGAAGAATCTAGAGCAACGATCAGAAAAAAACAAGAAGCGACGATGTTGAATACATTATCATGATGCTAGACTTACCCAAAGCAGAAGATTTCGAAGTAACCGGCTCATTCCTGGGGAAATTGATATTTGGAGTTTGCCGGGCTATTGCCGAAGAGTTTCCAGCTGATTGTCTAAGTCGTTCGATCTGTCCAGCCGGGGTTCTGATGGTCGGTGACGTGTTACTACTCGCAAATTCCCGAACTAGAAGATTGCTTATGGAAGGATTCAAAGCATTGATACCACCAGAAATGCTAGTAATTGGACTGTTGGTTGGGTAATCGATGCTGTTTGTTGTTGGCGGGAGCGATTGCCCAGGATCAATTTGGGAGGGATCGATCTGGATTATGGTAGATTGGCGGCTTGTATTGAAGGTCGAAGTCGAAGTGGATATATTTGAGGATATTGATGAAGGGGTTGCAGTGGTTGCCGATCGAACGGTTATTGTGCTGGAGGGAGTGGAAGTTCTCGTTGAGGATGAGCTAGCAGGGGATATGGATGACGTCGACCGATATGAATTTGGTATTGAGTTTGAGGTCACGTCGCTTGAGGTACTAGATTGTAAAAACAGCTCCGCGTCATCTACAAAAAAGATCCTAGAGGGAGAGATGACATCTAAAGGTATACTGGGTGTCTTTGGAGTTTTCAAGACGAGAACCGCTGGGACGTCATCTGAGATAAAAAAGGACTGTGATGGACTGCATGGAGACAAGACATCATAGTCAACGGGCACAGTTAATCTCGCGGGGGCGACGATGCATTTTCTCCTGCCGATGGAGGTGAGGTAGGCCTCCTCTGGCCGCCACATGGCGATGGCGCAATGTCGCTGATATGATCAAGCTGTCCTGTGCGTACGATGGCGACTAGTCAACGAGACGTTGCGACGGCGTAGGATGTAGTTGATGATCCGAGGTAAACACGCTTTGCTGTCGTTCAAACGATCCGATCTCTTGGATGTAGCAGCTGGCTCGAATAAACCCAACCGACAACACAGTTGACGACGAAAGGAGTAATCCAGGCGAAAGTGTTGAGATGTAGGATAAGATGGAACGCGCACAGTTGAGTGGGAATATCTGAAGTCGAATAGAGCCAATCCGGCAGGCTCACAGAGGTCTTCGATGGTCAGTTCGAAACCTGAGTTCTCATCATAGTTTCGTAGCAGTATGCACATATGGTACTATGTAGGAAATATTCGGGCCCAAGGGAAAGAACCAGAGGAGAAGTAAGATCACACATGGTGAAGAACAGATATGGGGATCCCTTGCGCGCCTGTTTTCCTCATGAAGTCAGAGCCTTGCACTGAAGAGTTGTGAGGTAATGGCTGCGACAGGGGTTGTGGCAGCAATGGATATGTGACACATCCGAAGCACAAGCATCGTCAGAGCCTCGACCGAGAGGACACTGCACAACGACGCTAACAGAGCCAGTGGGTGATGTCGCGTATGGGTGTGACATCTCCTTTCGATTCAGAACATGTCGAGCGGCGACCGTGAAACCCATGGTCTGCCAAGGCGCAAATGGCTCCGACTGGCCACACAGCTGTGGTGTTGGTTGAGCATGTTCGTCAAGCGACTCCTAATTAATACTGGCCAGCTCATTCTCCGCGCCCGACCGAGACTAGCCCTTGTGGGGGTTCCCATTTACCAGAATTATAGGTATTTTTGTAGGAGGATTCTCCAGAGTCCTATTGAAGGAAAACGTGGTCCGCAGGGCGCAACACTCGGTTCGCCTAGTGGCGTGGATGCGGATTCTTCTTGATGGCTGCGTACTCGTGCCCAGGGACGTTTTCGAATGCACTCACGTCTCGGGCTAGACCCCGTGGCTGGAGGGAGTAGATGGGGAGGGAGCAGTAGCGAGCGTTTCGAAACATTGCAGATGCTGCGTACTTGAAACAGCATCGTGGGAAGTGGCTATGACACATCAGTCAGCCGTGTTGTTTCATCGATTTCGGGCAGGTACGTACTGCGCACTTGTAGCCAGCCGCTCCTGCCCTACCTAAGGTACCTAGGTACCTAGGTACTAGGTACTAGGTTGGAGGTAATTGATGGTGAACATTGTACTTGGTACTGGACAAATTCACCTACTGCCCGGTAGTCGACGTTTTGCATTTCAGCAGTGCATTAGTTCAATCCTGTTGACGAAATATGATGGAAGAATTTCTCATCCAAGTCCACTGTACCTTTTATTGCGAGGTAGGCGTGTCGAGAGAGTCAGACGCTGTCGCACCACATGACTCGTTTCGCTGTGGGCTAGCTATGACATCGACTGCTACTTACTACGGAGTATGAGGGAGGCGAGCTTTGGCTGTCAACATGGTGAGCCACAGCCGGCAATATCTAGACTTGCAATGCCGCACTATGGGATTAGCGTCAGCCAGGCTGGATGCAGAATTAGAAAAAGAATTCCGATGAGTCAGACGCATCCGAGAAGCTTACTCAGACTGTGGGGCGAACCCCATGCTCGCCAAACACCGCTGCCCCACTTATCAAAACCCTCCTCCACCTTATCCATGAACGCGAAATGCGGTAAGCTTTGTTGGCTCCCGTGGTGCATTGTCTTCCATTGTCCACACAAGTAGTTCGGCGACTTAACCCTATTGGCTTCAGTTATACCTCTATTTGCGCGTGGGCTGAAGAATAAACAGTATTTACTACTCGCCCAAAATACAAACAGTGGCTCCTATCTCACCGAACTCGAGCCACGTCGGTAATTTACAACTTTTTAAATTTTTCAGCAAAGGGGGCAACACAGATCTCATCTTGATTGGCGACTAAATCATATCTTCTACTCTCTGCTGCTGCTGCTGCTGCTGACCATCGTGTCCGAGTCTGGTCCGTCTTCTGTTCTACGGGACGCAGTAGCCCAGAGCCATCCTGTGAACGGATTTGGACCGATTACTCCGTATTGAGTCGTGGCCAATTAGATGCTCACCGGAAGGCAATTCTCGGACGAAGCAGTAGGGGCGAGTTCTGTCTGCTGGGAACGCTTCGCCTTCTGCCGGTGACTTCGGAGCCTGTCATTCTGGGAAAGCATTGCATTTCTTTCATGCCTGAGCAGCACTGATGTACCCCTTGCTAGTTCAGGACTACTAGGCTGGCGGTTTTTTTTTTTTTTTTTTTTTTGTAACCGAGGTTCCTACGGCGTTAGTATTTGTGTTTGTTAACTTACCTTCTGGAAAGGGAAACTTGGATTTAGCTGGTCAAATATCTCCCATTACGTCATGTTTGGAGCGTTCCCTATTACTTGTAAGTCTTCCCTCTTGGATTTCCTTTTACTGTAACCAAGCTCCTTGACTTAAAATGAACATGTCACTTTCCTTTTTTTATTTTTTATTTTTTATTTTAATTTTCTATTTTTTTTTAATATCTTGTATAAAATCTCTCAATCTTCCGTGAAAGCTCCAGCATGGGGCTCTCTCGCGCCCTTTCCAACGATTAAACTTGGCCTTCGTGCAGCATCCGCATCAATAGGGCGCAGGAGCTCCATAGCGAGCAGCATTCTGAACCTTCCAAGCCCATGCTGTTCTTGAATAAAGCGGCCGCATCGTAAAGTTTCAGGATCCATCTAACAGAGTTGTTTAGCAAATTTGCCTCCAAAGGTCAAGCCAGGTGACATACCGGATGCTACCCCAGTCAACCTACCCAAATACCAAATCTCCACGAACGACGACCAGCTGGCCGACATATCTCTGTCGTTGCCAGCCTTGCTGGAAAAGATCGGCCGGGAGTCTGTCGTGTTAGGACAAACAAGCTTGCTGGCAATCGGGCTGAATTTAAAACTGGATGACGAGCTTCAAAACCTCATACCGAGCGCCTCTTGTCTACCCGACTTCTCCCGCTGGGACACCTACACCCCGGACCAAGCCCGAAGACATGACGAGGAAGAGAAGACTGTGCTGAGGAATGGGAACCCATCGCCCGGCTGCCAGGTGTACTTGGAACGCAAGAGGGAACTGGCAAATACGAACGAGGACGCCTTCCGCACAGTCAGAAGGATTGCGCCTCCCAGAGGCAAGCAACAAGCACGACTTGGCAACGCCTACGGATTCTTCCGATGCCTGGAACTGTTCACGGCATTCTGGGACGACACTTCTCAAACTCGACAGCTGCCGCACTCACCCGAATCGAGTGCCCACGAAGCTGAATCGACAGCGGACCCCGGTGTTCCGCAGCAGCCCCAGGCTTCGGCCAGCGTTCGCTCCTGTCCAGGAGCCTCCATGCCAGCAGAGTACAGACAGAACGTCCTAAACGCGTTCATCAAGCTCGTCGCGTACGACTTCGGATGCAACGTCTCCATGGCAAGGGCAGAACCAAGACTCCACCTCTCCTCGCCCCCCGGAAGGCATCAGCGCAAGTCTTACACCCCGTCAGCGTGTCATTTTGTGTTCCAAAGCCCCACGACCCGGGAAGCCGCCCGGGCCGGAGCGGTGTACGGACCCGTGGCCGCGGTCAGCGCCAGAGCAGCAGTCGACTTCGCGCACCCGGACGCCGAGACGGCGCAGTCCCAGGACCTGGCCCGCGAGCTGACGGCCGCCCTGATCACCGCCCAACATAGGAACCGCGAAGGAAAGGGAGAGGTCCGGTTCGGCCACGAGCAATGGTGGACTACGAACCGTCGATGGGGCGGCGGCGAAGGGGGCCCGATTGGGCGGGAGATCGAGAAAGGGCCGGCCGATGGCGACAAAGGCCCGTTGCCCAACGGCCCCGCCGCCAAGAGGGCTCGTCGGACCATGCCCATCTACGACAACTACCGCCTGGTCCGCCCGCCCGCGTCCTCGTGGGACCGCAAGGCCAAGTACGAGGCCATAGGCAGAGTCGAGGGAGCGCGCTTCGACGACGTCTTCGTCCTGAGCTCCTTGTTCCACCACGTGTCGGTCCTGCGCGTCCGCGTGCCCGTGCGCCTTCTCGAGGTGCTGGATGGATCGCCCGAGCCGGACCCGGCCAGGCGGAGCTGGGGCAAGGTCGACGCGTGGAGGAGCCCGTGGTATGACTTCTTCGACGCCGACCAGAGAGTCGCGGCCATGCGGGCTGTATGGGCCGTCATGGCCTACCAGATGAGGAGCAAAGACAGCGGTGCCCAGAGCAGCCATGCGTCGTAGACGAGCACTAGAGAAGTCGGGCGTAGCAAGACTCGTCCTGTGCTCCACGTAAACAGCGAATATAAAGCCTGCAGAGCTGAGTTGCAAATGAAGCTCTACTACGCCAACATCCCAGCCGTTTTATCTACAGCAGGTCGTGTCTAGAGTCGACATGATAGCATCAATCGGAAAGGCAACACCGGGCGCCTAACCACAATCTCATCACCTTACCCTAGCAGCAAGTCAACTGGGTTCTCCAGACGGCAGTGACCGAGCGCACAATGAAGCATCATCTCTACTTAAAACGTCAGTCGACGCGTAAATTACGCGTGCTGCCCCACTATCGCGTAAAGAGGCGCGTCGCGTCGTGCATAGCCTCGGATGAGCTGGTTATGCATGACGGGCACGCCGGGCATAGATTAGATTAGATTAATCACGGCATCCACATTCCAGTCGTGCGTGCTATATATTGCATTGAGCTATTTTATTTCAGATAGTACAAGATTCTGTCCTTTTTTGCGCCTTGTCAGGGTTGTGGTAGCCATCATACCATCCGTTGATGCCCCCATCCAACCTTGCTACCCACTAAATACAATTGGAACCTGACAGACACTACTAGTGTGATGACAGGGGAACAACCAACAAGAACATACATCAAGAACTTGGCTGCCAACTGGAAAGATGGTACATCTGTAGGGTAAAAAAAAAAAAAATAAATAAAAATAAAAAAATTTGTCCGAATCGTCTTTGTACCGTCATCGCTGCTTTGAAAGAGCCCTGTCAGAATATGTTGTGAAACTTTGTAGGACAAAGAATTCTCGCCATCCAATAGACATTACTCCAAGAAAACCAACATGATTAAAAAATTGACGCGAACAAATGTGAGCAGTCGGGTAGTGGCTTTAGGAGATCCAATTGTGAAGAAATGAGGGTTTGTGGTAGTGGACAATTCATGACGTTTGGCCATGGATGCAGCAGATCCATTAAGCATCAGGCAGAGTACCTGAGTCGAGGAGGCACGGGACGTGTGAACAAGTCTTGTGAAAGCCCGGTAGGGATGGCAGGATTAGTCTCTAAGGAAGCGGTTCCTCAAAAGTAAGCCTTCTTCTAGCAACACTGAGAGGAGTGCGTGCCGCGATAGGACCAGGAGTTCGCCACGGTTTTTGCGCCGGGCTGGGGGTGATGTTGACAAATTCTGCGAAATCAAAGCCTTGGCTCGGGGTGTTGGGAAAGAGGTTGCCTCCTCCGGGCGTTGTCATCATAGATGAGGGTAGGTCGAGTTTGTTGCTTTTCGGTGGCGGCGTTGAAGGCCGATCCGTGCGGACGCGATGTGACTTGACTGCAGGCGAGGGGGACGCTGCAAGGTATAGTAACAAGTCTGCGCCTTCCTCGCCAGTCTTGCCTCCATTGGGAAGATTCATACTCTCCCTGCTGCGTCTGCTCGAAAGGCTTCTGGTCTGCATCGGTGGAGTACGAGGGGGTGAGGATTGCACATTGTTCACGTGAAACGAGTGTGCGGGGAGGAGATCGTCGTCGTCATCCGACGGCGCAGGGAAATTTGGTGAAGTGAGAGCCGCAGTCATTCTTCGTTGCTGGAAAAATGACACATCGGGACCACCAGAAGTAGTGAAATGCTGTTGCCTCCGAGGCTTGATAGGCGACGACTGAGCCAGGTAATGATTCTCTTTCCACGTCGTGTGTCCCGAGAAGGATTTGTGTGCTGTCGGTGATGCTCGGCATCGTTTGCTTGGGCTCGAGGCAGTGTGATCGAAGGATGCCATATACGTGCGTTTTCGGTGGCCTGAGCTTCCGTTGCTAGACCCAACCGCATCCGAGAACAACGGCGCCTTGAGCGGCGAGCTCATTAATGTCCTTGTGGGATATGGCAAGTCTGAGGCGCTAGAAGACGAGTCCGAGAGTACGTCGCCATCGCAAAGCCGCTTTCTCCGCATCTCTTCTTCTAATTTCGGTTCGATTGAGTCGAGCGTCAGATCTTCCCAGCCATGCTTCGTCTTGAACTGTGCTAGGGCGAGCCGATTTTGAAGGCGTCGTGCAATCTAGTTGAAGGTTGGAAGAGACAAAAAAAAAGAAAAGAAAAGTAAGTGACAGGCCTACGAGGAAAGGGACAAGACACAAGAGCAGCCTGGCAGGTCTGGTATTCTGCATCCGTTTAAAGAGAAAGGGATTGGCAGCACACTTACCTTGCTAACCTCTGCACGCTTGAGGATACTGTCCACCACATCCTCGGGCTGTTTTTTCCACGGAGACGACATGACTGCAACTATGAACAAGGGGAATTTCGAAGGGCAGGATAGAGGAGGGACAAGCTTTCCTTCACTGAGAAGTAGTTGAACACTGCTAGAATGTATTCGCCGGCTCAATCAAGGCGTAGCTGGAACGGACAGGTTCTGTGTGTGAAGTGCAGTTTGAGCTGAAGGGAGGAAGGCAGGAAAGGATTGGGGAGACGGTGCAGGTGAAACGGAGCCAAAGAAAGAAGAAAGTAAGCGTTGGCGGGTGCCAAGGGCAGCCAAGAGAGGGGGCGGGGGAAGGACGTACAGTGGTGTGCACCACTATAGCAGACGCCAAAATTAAAACAAAACAGGCGTAAAACAGGATGTAAAACAGGGCACAGGGCGTAAAACAGCAGGCGAGTCTCTTTGTGTGCTCGAACAATGGCAAACTGCCGATCGGATTGTAGCAAACCGTCTGTGTGTTGGACATTCCGCAGCCCAGGTTCGAATCATCATCATTATCAATGTCGCTAATTTTTATTTTATTTATTTTTTCTTTTTGAAATGTTTCATGTTTCCCTCCTAAAGCCACCTTCCTGTGACTTGTCAACTACTCTGTGCGGCGCCGCATGGTTAGCATTCAAGCCAACTCTAACTCTTGTCGCCGGCAGATTGCAGGCCCATTGATTGTTGCCCATTGACCATTGTCTCTTTGTGCTGGCCGATTGTCGAGGAACACAAGGTGGATTGGGATGTACTGTACCACTCACTGGCTCATCAACGTAATTTCGCCGTCTGGTTATCGTAAGCCGTTCAACTCTTCCAACGCTCTTGCCCCCACCCCGCTCGCTCCTTGGAATGAATCAAAGATCAAAGCTGCACCGGTTGGATGCCCGCTGATGCCCGCTGATGCCCGCTGATGCCAGAATAATTGATTGAGAAGCACCGGCCTGCCTGCCTGCGAGTGGTCTGAATGCCCGAGGCCGTCTTCCCGTGCGTACCAACCAGCAGCTCGTAGTTGATCGCAGCCGTGTTGACTTCTGCTGCTGGAAGACGCTAAACGCGACAAAATGATCTCATACGTCCCACGGTCGGTGATGTGGTTGCGGGCTCATCAGAGGAATTCTGGATATTTTGTTCTGTTGATACGAGGGCAGTGGCTGATTTATTGTTTGTTCACAGCGGCAAAGGAAGGAGCGGTGGGAGACATGTCTGAGTGCTCCGCGTGCCCTTTGATATGGTTGATTTCATTGGTGCTTTCAAGTACCCGCTATCAGCTCAGACGTGACGTTGGGTACCTAGGTACCTAGATACCAGAGGATGTACCTGACTTACAGCACGCTCGTTCACTCTACGGCTTTGTAAGTTGTCAAGGGGATGAATATAAAACCCACTCTGCCAGCGATAGTTTTTCTTGGTACGGTAGGGGTCGTTCTGCGGACTTCATCCGATGGCTATGCGATGTGTACGGAGTATGCCATGCCAAAACACGGAGTAATAAATCCATCAGCAAGACACCCAAGCCTACGTCACGCATCGATTGGGCAGCCTGGGAGATAAGCAGGGGCTATTAGGAGTTACTAGTAGACTGGTCTGCATTAAAGAGGCATTGACTTCGCTTTGCGTGCGAACCTCATCTCAACCCCGTGAATGATTTCGTCACAAATCAAATCCGCTGCGTACGTTACATACGCTAGGCGCTCTACAGCGGTTATCTCAGCCAATCAAAGGCCACCCACCACCTATGGCTAAATTAAAAAATATATATCTATTTATAGCCACAGCCAGGTTGTCCGCAGAAATTACAACAGTGTGTTGTGCTGCATTTCTGCGACAATCATTTCACCGGGTTGTGATGTAGGGTACTTTGTAAAGTAACAAATCCTAGATAAACTCCGGATATATATAAAGGGGAAATACTTTGTGCTAGGGCGCCCCCTGGCTGTCACTGGTCTGGTGGTGTCGACAAAGGATTGGCCTGGCTAGGCCGAGAAGCTGCCGGTAATCTGCTGAGCAAGTTTGGGGTGATAAATATCAAATGGCAGAGTCTGTTATGGAGTATTGGCAAAAGGCCGGTGGAAGAAAGCGGCTGTGGCGGATGCTAAAATGGTCCACACAGAATCAAACGATGGTACGCAATACTATAATTAGGTTCATGTTTCATGTCAGGAGTCGGTCGTATCACTCGCTCGAACAGCCGATAAGGATATGCCTATCGGTTCCTAGGGCTACGCACATGAATGAGTATGAAAGCCCACTAACCATAAAATTAAAGCCTGGTGTTGTTGCGTGACTCCTCGATCCGTCCATTCGTCGACAGAGATGCAACATTGCATTGCATTTCCCGATGCGAATATGACATGTTGCGAAACAATGGCTTTCCCATCCCTCCGATGTCCGATGGCCAAGGCGAGCAGCTGGGGCTTAGTCGGCTTGAAATGCGCTCATTCAGTCAGTAATGGGGGAATTGGGGTCCAAGCCAAGATCTCCATGGTGACGAGGCCGGCTCCATCCGATACAGTCAGATCGGAGATACTTCTTGTGTACCGGAAATCACCTAGCAACCTCAAAGGTCATCCAGGTCTCGTGCCTGAGCCGGGGGATGTGGAGCCATTCAAAGGGAGGTGCCGTTAGTGGCAAGGCCAGCAATGGCTGAGAATTACGTCATAATAGAGAATCCCACACTAGCCTTTTCGGGCCCTGCAATGTCGGTACGGGGTGCTCGATACCTGTATTGAGGAAACCACTGCATCTGCATTAGAACCAAAGAGAATACGGCCATGGTGCTGTGTGTTCGACACTCCAAGGTAATCAATGGCGCCATGTGTCTTGTAGTATCTGATATGGACGATGAATCGCCTAGAATTAAGAACCTAGTTCAGATGGGATGCAATCAAGCTTTTAATACTCCGTACCTTGCTAGGAGACGACTAGACAGCCGGCCGTTCCTCACGATCCTACGTGCTGAACCCCCCCCCCCTTTCCCCCCCCTCCCGCTCTTTCCCTCCGTTTTCTTTTTTTCCACCCATGTGACATGTTTTTGACCCCCGTCGGCCGGCCATTGCAGCGGCAAACCGGATGACAAGTTTGACTGATGGGTCCGGGTCCGGGCTCATGGTTGCAGGAAAAAGTTCCAGCGCCAGCTCAGCGTTGACGCAGGATCGACATGGCCTCTTGCTATTCATGCACTGTGGATTGGGGGGGATCGCCATGTTGTCTGCATATATGTGAACGGACAGCGTGGAGTCACTGTATGGGAGGTTGGAGGAAGCAGACGGTGAGCGGACACACCGGATTGACGTTGGCGTTGGCGTTGACGTTGACGTGCGATTGACGTTGTGCGAAGGCCGTGCGAGGCGGGCGTTGCGCCAGTTGACGCAGCTGTCATGTCAGAAAATGTTCCATATGTCAAGCTTCACGTGGTGAGCCTATGTCGCGTCAACTTTATTCAATGTTCATCCATGTCCCATGTCTATTCCTCATTCCTCTTGTCCAAAGCTGGTCATGACCTTTCATTATTCGACATGACAATAATCCGCAAACTTGACGAGATTGAAGATAACCACACGCCCCAGTGTGCGCTCCACCCACCCCCGCGCTGCTGGTGCCAACACTGGGTGACTGGGCCCGGGTTAAGCTTGGCAGGCTTTTTTTACGAGGTCACAGCGGCCTGCTTCTCCACGTCTTGAACCGTGCGTGTAATAAGCCTCTAACAAACCCTCTAGGCCTTCGCCTGGCTTCTTGCCGGCAACGTGCAAAAAAAAAAAAAGAGCTGCCATCTCGGACTCGGACTCGGGGGTCAGACGTCAGAGGTCAACGTGTCGCCCACGTTGCTAACCGAGTTCACCCTTTACCCGTCACCCGTCACCCGTCACCCTTCACCCTTCACTCTTCACTCTTGCTCCTTCTTCCCCCTTCTTCTTTCTTCATGCCGGCCTTGCTCCTCCTCCCCCTTACCTCTCTGCACCAATTACACTCGCTGACATCGATGCCGGTTCATCCCTCTCTGCTCGTCCTCCTGTGCTTCGTTCGCCAGCTCCGGATGTCGGTCCAATCGAGTGGCGTCTGACCTTGAGCCACCTGCCCTTTGTTACAGCTACTGATCAATAACGGCGAGAAGAGAGAGATTCAGCTTGCTGTCAATGCACCTTCATTTTCCTCCTACGCCCTCCGTCACTCGGCTCTCGCCATCTTTCTGTCCCTCTTCTTAGGACTCTGCTCGAACTCTACAACCAGATTGCTTCCCGTTTTCTTTCTTTCTTTCGTTCTTTCTTTTCTTTTCTTTTCTTTTCTTTTCTTTTTTTTTTTTTTACGAACCTACGCGACACACGACGGAACGCCGCCAAACGTTCGAACCGACGGGGCACGGCAGGGCTGCCACGATATAAATTTTCGACATGGCTCCAGCCTTTTTGAGAGAGCTGCGTCGTCGCTCAAGAGCAAGCTTTCGAACGGACACTTCTACCGATGCGTCAAGTGATGGAACTGCCAGTCAGGGCACTTCGCCATCGAGTGGCTCCGTGACCCCCCCTTCCGTTGGTCACCATTCTGACCCGGCGCTCAATCTTCAGTTGAAGAACTCCGACACACCACAGAAAAACCAGACGCAGGATGCCTCCCAATCTCAACCTGCATTGTCTTCCACCAATGGTGGTAGCAGGCACAATGTTCCTGGAATGGCAGGCCTTGGTGCCCCCCCTAGCAATGGTAGGGCCAGCATGCCGTTATCAAAATACGCCCCTCGCGTTCACAACGTGTCGGAAAACTCATGGGTGAGTGTGTTGCTTTATAGACTCTTGTTCGTAAAGGTGGAACACGAGCAATCGCACGCTATTCGCTTTGCGAGCTGTGCTCACTGTGACCACTCTTGACAAGTTTGTCGTTTCAAAAAAATTTAAACCCTTATACTGAAACTTTCGATAAAGGTCTACCAAAAGGTTCTACTTCTACATGGTTCAATCGGAGAGCCGGGCAAGCATTCAGTCGATGGAACTGTTGTCCTGAGCCGATACGATGATAACTTTCCTGCCATCAGCTGGCCCGTCTGCGAATCTCACTTCAAGGCCTTGATCTACCTACAGCCAGGTCCAAACAAGTTTAGACTCGATTTCTCCAGCCCCAAGCTCGCCAACAGTTCTTCTACGAATCCCATTCATGCTTCATATTTGACAATTCACATGATCCCAGCCATGAATGCTCCTCCCTTGCAGCTTGCTATCATTGTGGGAAAAGACTCGCCACACACATTCGATGCGCCGCCGGCTCGAGCGGAAAGAGAGGGCAATGGACTGGAAATAGCCATCAGAAAATTCCGAATGGCGGCATATATTTGGCAGGCGTTCACTGCTGAGCAAATGTGGAGGCACAAATTGGGACGACGAAGTTTTCGCTACGAGGAGGAGTGGGTGCTGGGAACTGCCAATTATCGGGACAGGGAAAATGGCACCATGCGCTCCGAGGCCAGGGTTCATGTTATACGCTCCGACAAGACGGTTGCTGAGATCCGTGATATCATAACAGCCCCAGGTGCTGACGAGGCATCTGAGCAGAATGCGCTGTTTCGCTTGGCTGCGGACGCGGTCAGAGGCCATTTCAACCCCCTTCCAGGCCAGAAGCACTATGTCTCGACGCTCATCCTGGATGCGCACTGGGAACCTCAACGCAAGGTTGTCACTGGTCATGCAGCATTAGGCGGAAGCTTGGATGATTTGCAGTTGTCCGTATTTGGATCTCACTTTTTGCATAGCTATCCCTCGAGTTTCGAGGAGGTGGTGCCGTCACTCACGGACTGCACACCAATCGACACAAACTACGTCGCAAATGAGAACGGTGAGGCCGGAAGCTCGTGGGAAGCGGCAAATCTCGGCATCGGAGCCCACTTGCACGAGACGGGCCACCTGTTTGGCTGTCCACATCAAGAGTCTGGCATCATGCAGAAGGACTACGTTGTGTTGAATCGATCTTTTGTGCCCCGCGAGGCATACTCGACGAGGACAAAGTCAAAAGGCGGCTTGGTGCAGCAGGGAGATGAGTGCGGGTGGCACCGCCTCGACTGCTTACGGTTCCGAGCGCATCCCGCTTTTAGGCTACCAAACGACCCTCCTCTGAACACGGACGATAGTGTCCAAGCCTTTTCCACCGAGAGTGGCACCGTTCTTGCCGTGGCAGCCACTGGCATATCCTACGTTGAAATTCTCGGCGACGAAGACGACGTCTGTCACGCGTGGTTGGAATACGCCACCGAAAACGGCCCAATACAGCGCCAGCTTGCGCTCAACGAACAGGACCTGCAGGCACGATTGCCGGAAGCCAAGCGCAAGGGACGCATATCAATATCAATCAAATCACATGGTGGCGGCTCTTTGACAATCAAGGACTTTAAAGAATTCACATCCAAGGGGTCCATGGTGAAACTAGGAGGTAGCAAGATGGCTTCCAGAAGCCAAGTCCTGGGCACCGTGATGGCCGATGACAGCGAGCAGCAGGACTTGATCTTCACAAGCGCCATAAAACACGACAAGGTCATGTCCCAAGTCATTGCCTACCACAGTTCTGCTGCACTCGGAGGACTGGAATTTGTCTACGACGACAACTCCTCGCAGTTGATGGGTGATAAACAAGGGGCGGAAAGCACGCAGAAATTTGAGTTTGGTAAGAACTTGTGAACGTTTTGCCGAGCTGCTGAACCGAACCGCATTGCTAATCGGTCGTAGATGTGCGACGTGGAGAATACTTGAGCGGGTTGCTAGTCAGAGCAGGATCTCTTATAGAGGGAGTCCAAATCCTGACCAGTCTTGGCAGGAAGTCGCCTATATTTGGCAATGCACATGGCGGGTCAGCGTAAGTGCTCCCATCGTTCAACAAGTCGGACTTTGCACGAGAGATTGACATTCTCTCCTGTAGGCACAATATCATTCCACCACGCGGATACAGCATTTGCGGCATTTCTGGCTCATGCGGGTCATGGGTCCATAGCCTTTCCGTCCTAATCAAGCACTGAGCCGATACCTTGACGTACAACGTCCACTTTTACGCTCTTCTTTACAAAGTCACTCCCGGCTTGATTCCTCACTCTATAGCGTTATAGGTTGAGCAATAGCATACATCGGCTTGACAAGAGTAATGCATATATATTTGGCGAAGCAACAAGGCTGTTGAACAAGATTCATATGTGTTTTTTCTTTTCTTTTTCTATTCTTTTCTCTTCTCCTTTCTTCGAGGAGGTTTAATCATTTGACGAGCACGCTCACACACTGCATTCAACATAATGATAGGTGACTTGGGAGGCTTTGCGGTGGACTTTTACTCCCGCAAACAAGACTTTGACTCGGCCGCACTGGAAAAGGAAGAGCACACGCCGCCGATAAAGGCACAGCAGCTCTCGGTATTATATATAATGATTGGAATGGTGCAAGGACAAGAGTGTCAGACATAATCAATAATGGTAGTGTCTCCATTGGCCGAGGGTTTTACTATATATACACATATGAACATGATAACCACAACAGAAGAAGCGGACTCATCAGCCGCAGGATATGGCTCGTGGAACCATTGATGACATGGAAACTGCTGGTAGAGCTGCTAAGGAGTGATTGGAGGGGGCAGTTCCTTCGGGATAATACAGATAGTAGCTTCAGAGAGCAGGACAGGCTTGGATGAACAACTCCCTGGGTATAAATGTACTTGGATTATTAGGTCCGGGTGACAGTTGAGGCTTCGGTATTGTGTTGTGCCGTTCATCCTTCACGAGCCCCTCGTTGGTCCGAGGGCCTAGGTAGTAGGTACCTGGTAGGTAGACGTGTCGCAGTACGGAGTAGACGGACGTCGATGACTCATGCATATTTTAGTACACGATCTTATGCGAGTTACTTTTGTGAAAGAACTACCAATGACTGGCAGATAATGCCCGCAGGAATGCACGAAGCAGTCCTTGGTCATAGAGATGACATGTACCGTGTACTAATTACCATGTACCATGTACCATGTACCTACTACCTGCTGCCTGTGCAGGGCGATGACGGCATCCCCACTCTCCCTGCACGTCAGCCACAGCAGCATCGATCAAGGAACCAAGTTGCGTTTAACTTGCCTGCGTTCAAAAAAAAAAAAAAGAAAAAAAAAACAAGGTCATAAGCCTGCCGTGCCTGCAGCGCCCTGTGGTTTCCGTCATCGTCATCGTCCTCTTCCTCGTCCAACCTCGTCCAACCTCGTCCCTACTCCCTCTTGCCGTCTACGCGACAAAGATCCTCGCCCTCGTGTCCGCCTCCCGAGTCCTCCTCCCGTTACTCTCTGCTCTCTCGATCTGGCCTTTACATACATCTTCTCGTCGGCATCTTTCATTGTTACTCGTGACCATCTGCGACATCGAGCTATCTTTAGCCGTTCCCATACCGAAAACAAGACTTTTATTTAAACCCCCGTCTATAGCTCGCTCTCTGCCATCATGTCGAAACGAAGCGGCGCTGCAGCTTCAAAAGCGAATGGCGACATGGATAAAGCCGTCAAAAGCTCCAACCAGCCTGGTAAGCAGTTTTCAACAGGCTAACCCTCCCAGACGCACCTTTGCCGTTTAATGGCAGAACAAAATGGGATTTATTAGGCTAACCTGTCCCTTTTTCTTTTTTTTCATGGTCGCATAGCTATCGACAAGCAGAAGACGCTACTCTCGGCTGATGTGGGACATTTCTCTCTGGTGCGAGCGCTGCATCTTGCCGACCTCATCACATTGCTGAACGGTAGGTCTTGGGACTTTGCTCAGGGCCGAGGGACCTTACCTCTCTGAGAGAGATAACAAAAGAATAATCTGTACAGTTGGTTTTTTGCTAATGTCGTATATCGTCGCGGACTCAGGCTTCTGTGGCGTCATGTCTATCTTCTCGTCTCTCCGATACTGCCTCGGCGATGAGCGCTCATACGGCAATGTTTGGCTGGCACTGACCTTCCTGCCATTCGGGCTGTTTTTCGACTTCTTCGACGGCAGGGTGGCTCGGTGGAGAAATAAGAGCAGTCTCATGGGCCAAGAGTTGGATTCCCTGGCAGATTTGGTATGCTTCAGCCCAGTTGAGCCGCAACAGAACTTGATCCTAATCATTATATATGTGTTTGCGCAGATTTCTTTCGGAGTTGCACCTGCCATGGTGGCGTTCACCATAGGCTGCCGCTCCAGTCTCGACACCGTGGGCTTGACTTTCTTCGTCTTGTGTGGCTTGACTCGCCTGGCTCGGTTCAACGTTACTGTATCTGTACTTCCCAAGGATGGCACGGGGAAGAGCATGTTCTTTGAAGGCACCCCAATACCTACGTCTCTGTTTCTGGATGGTATGATGGCGTACTGGGTCTATCATCGCTGGGTGCTTGAGGATTTGCCCTTTGGAACCTGGTTTGCAGGCTCAGCATTGGAATTTCATCCAGTGGTCCTGCTGTTCATGATCCATGGCTGTCTGATGACCAGCAGAACCATCCGCATACCCAAGCCCTAAATCTCGGTCGATTACTTTACTGGACTCCATTGCCTACACTCGGGATTCATCATATCTTGCTGCGGACCTTGAACAGCAGTCTAGCAGCTTAAACACATATTTTACACGTCTCAAGGCAAAGACAAGAGTCAGCGAGAGTTGCTACATCGGGACTTTCTCGCACAACGCAACAGTCACGAAAGGACGATTTGGGCAGTTGGCTGCCTGGAAAACAGGTTTTGAGGAGGGGGGCTCGGTATGATTATGCTTTTTGCACACAAGCAAGGGAAATAAATGGTAGCACGGAAAGGGGCAAAGCGCGGTTATAAAATTACGGTCGGGTTTTGGGAGGAACCGTGGACATTTGGTCAGACTAGATGGACTCGGGACGAGGGTTTTTGTGGTCTTGTCGTCCGTCAACATGGGCAGCTGTCAGATTTGGCAAAGGGGCATTAGATGATGATACCCCTTAGAGTAAGCGAACAAAATTGCATTTTCCATTTTTGTCACGGGCAGAGCTCCTGATGCCCGGTCTTGACATTCTGGATCTGTAGGCCTGGGGTGAGATTGATGAGACCAAGTACGCAAGTAACGATGGATTGAGATATTCAGCCCGCAACACCCATCGCCGTCCTCTACATCAGACAGGATATGAAGGATTGCTTTGGCCCGTAATAGGGATCTGGCCCGTCAGCTGCGGCGCGGGCCGCCCGAGTTCCTCTACTTCTGCATCTTCGTCTGGGGTGTCACGGGATATTTTTGTCGCAAAGGCACAGACATGACTGTCTGGTCATTTTGTCACACAGCAACGCGCCTTCACCAACCGACCGACTAAAATAGACCATACATGGATACATAAATACATGGTACAGCACACCAAGTAGCCTGGACTCCAAGAAAAGCCATGACACCAAGTCAAGCAGTGGTGTGGTGAGACGTGTCACGGGTAATGCAAGGAAGCAGAATACAGGGAAAAAGAACATCAAGCAGGGTGCCCGATCAAAAGATGCGTCAGTGAACCCATTTATTGAACCCCGCGGTATCCAATGATACTGTCACGAAATAGGCTATCTGAATCGGCGCGTGATTCGAAATGGGTGCGACAATCTTTTCTTGGCAGTGGTTAGGTGGATTAAGAAGGGTGAAAAAAGAGCGACACACCCGATGAAAAAGGGCCCGTTAACTCCGTCATAAAAGGTACACTATGAGAATTTCAATGTCATGTGGGCTATGGCGACGCAACGCTGTTGCCTTTGGGGAAGCGCCCTGGTATAGGCAAGTTGGATATGGTTACGACACTGTCCGTCCTGTCGTCCGCTCTCGGGTCCGTCTTTCTGGCCTTTGCTGAGATGGTTTCGCCGCCGGGGGTTGCGGCCGTGACGGACCGGAGCGCTAGCTCTCGCTGCGTCTCGGATCTGGGTATGTTGTTGCATGTCAATCGAGCCAGGGTATCGTCTCCACCCTCGCTCGCATCGTTTCTATAGTTCTCTTCATGGGTCGTGCTCAGGGACGAGGCTATTGTGCCGTCGACCGTGGCGCTCCTCTCTGCATCGGCTTCGACTTCGGCATCGGTCGGCAAGTCATGTTGCGATACTTCGTTCGGCTCCTTTGTGGCCGCCGCAGCCATTCCGTCTCCATTCAACCTATCTGCTCCCTCCTGGTCTCGCTGAGCGGGCTTTCCAACTACAGCACCGGCAAAGTAGCCGCCATCCCAACGCGTCGCTTGGTGCACAGGCTCGCTCGTGTATGGATTGATACCGTCATGATGTGCCTGCTGGCTGGCTATGGCAGCCTGAGATGGAATGTTATCCATCGGGGTTTGGAGCGTGCCGCCATAGCCCATATGGTCTTCCTGGTGGTTCGGAGGGTGCTGCTCTCCATCTCCTCCTGCTGCTGCATGATACGCCGAAGGCAGAGCAGCAGCAACTGCGCATGCTTGGGCCTCCGTCGAATAGTCCTGTTGTCCGGAGCTTACACTAGATGGCGAGTGCGGCGCCTGTAAGCCACGCTGAGCGTTGATTTGAAGGTCTGATGGAAACCGCCCACCTGGTTGAGGTCGTCGGGGAACCTCGTCTCGCGGCTGTGAATAAACGTCCAGCTCATTAGCAGCAAATGGTTCCTCGTCATCTTCATCCACTATGCCGTCACTGCTCACTGACCGACGAGATGAACGACTCAAGCTTCGAGAATGTGATCGCACGAATTGCGATCGCTCCTCGGGAGTCTTCTCGGTCAGGGCCTTGATGTCCTCGTACCAAGCCATCATAGTGTCGTGACTCTCGGCACGAAATACCCAGGTATGTCCACGATGCATCGATCCGGTTTGGCGACCCTTAAGTACAAACTTGTTCGATGAACCTCCTTCGGTGGAGTGGGAGCCCAGTTTCTGCTCCGGCAAGTAGAGGGACATGACAGGCGCCTGGGCTTTGTCCGCGGATTTGAACTCGTGCAGATGAGTTGTTGAAAGCACATACCTGGGTGGTATCAGAATTGTTGCGATGCATGCTGTTCAAAAGAGGAAAGAAAAGAACAAGAAAGCAGTATCTTCGTAAAGACAAAGAAGTAGTCGATGGGATGGCAAGAAGGACAAGTGCAAAAAAAAAAAAATTAAGTACTTCAAGTTTAGACACATCACTTACCAACCAGGGGTGTAACTCTTTAGGTATTTGCTCTTGCGTTCGAGCAGTCCAGCTCGAATTTCTTGAGCAGATATGTGATTCTGTCCCGGGTAGTGAATTTGGTCGGCGCTACGCAACGGGATCGTAGGGTCAACTATCCGACCATCGTGGGTGACGAAGTGAATCCACTCCTGGTCTTTGGGCATGGCGACAGGGCCTTCGCGCAGCTCGTCCACAACAGCGTAGGCGTTATCTGCCTCGCGCTTGAGAATTCCAGCATAAGCATTGTACGCCTTTTGCAACTCCCCGACGACAATGGACTCAAGTTCTCGCCCGGAGCCTTCCAGATTGAGATAGGCCTGTTTTTATTAGTTAGACATGTGGAATCATTGTCAATGCCGTGCAGATACTATTCTGCGCCAGTCAAGTCGAAACTGGGCATCAATGACATGTAAAAAATTCGGGGGGGCAGCCGTGCTGCAACACCTACCTGATGCAAGTAGTTCTCTTCGTCGATCTGGCGCTCAACTTGCCGATCGACAGCCAGGCGCATCAGATACGGATCCTGCTTGCCGGTCGTCGAAGACGAATCAACCTCGGTCTTGTCGAGCACATCGGCGAGAGCACGGACGGCTTTGGAGGTTGCTGCCATTTCACGTTCGACAGAATTCTTGAAATCCCCAGACAAGTGCTTGATTTCCTTGATCTTCTGTTGCAGATCGCTTCTTAACCCAGTTAGGGCCATAATAACATCTTCCTCGATTTCTTTCGCCTTGTTGGCCTCTTGAAGTGCTGCCTTGTTGTAGTTGCGCAAGAACTGCAACGCATCGTTAATGCCGGCGGATTGAAGAAACTGCGACGGCGTGGTTATGTTGTTGGCGACATTGGAGAGCTTGACCAGGGCCTTTGACCGTTGCTCATAGTGCGATTGAATCTCACGGAAGTAGGTGATCAAGTCTTTTAGAACCTTGCGCCATGCTAAATGATAGTAAGGGGCATCAGCAAGTGTGTTCTCGCGAGGATCATGGAGCTGTCACAAAAAAGTCCAACACATCCCAACCGTCCCAACTTCGGATTACTGGTATTCTCCAGAGGTTGTTGGATCCTATACTCACTCTGAAATCTGTTGGCAAGAATATCAGTCGGGGAGCCAGATGTAGGAACGGGACAATGGAATGCGCTGTGCGCCTCGTCTGTGTCGACAGAGGCTGAGTGCAAAGCTAAGCTTCGAACGCTGCCGGCCCTGTTGCTTCGGCGACTACTGCTTCGCCTTAGGCTGCTGGACCTTCCCATGGACACCTTCTTCTTCAAGGTATTATTGCGCACGAGAAGATGATCCTCGTCGCCAACGGCGTAGCTGGGGACTGAGTTTGAGCGCTGCATGGCGGTCTGGTTCGATCTGTAGTAGCTCTCGTCGATGATTGAACTTCCACGTTGGCTTGCGTCCCACTCCTCGGTGAATCTGCCCATGCCCACCACGACGGGAGGACGGGAGGACGTGTTGACGCTGGTGTTACGCTGGGCCTGGGCCTTGCCGGGCGACAGAGGACTTGGGGATCCGTCACGCTGAAGCTTGTGAGCTAGGCCTGCTGATTGTGGCGAGCCTTGCAAGTGACGACCGAGAGGAGACGGGCTGCGGTTGGGACTGAGGTTGGAGTTGGAGTTGATGGGAGTGCGCTGTGACGGAGAATGACGTTCCATGACGGAAGCGAGCTGACGGCAATCGAGGCGCACACAGCAGGAGGGAGGACGGACAGCCTGGATCGAATAATGAGTGAGCAAACAATCCAAAAGTTTCAAGGACAAGCACCACACGCACACACGCACACACACACACACACACGCACACACACCTGCGAAGCACACGGCACGCTCGCCAGAGAGCAGGCAGACAAAGTAGGAAATCTGCTCGATAAGTGACGGGAACGGCAAGCTGGGGATGGGGGGGCGATGGGGTCGATTGGTGGAGCTGGACGAAGGAGGGGGCGTGGGGGTGTGGGGAGGAAGGAAGGCCGGGAGGGGAAGGAGCGAACCAAGTCTCTCCTTCGACGTCACGCTCTGGGTGCTCATAGTTTGTGGCGTTAATTATCTACGGAGTATCTGTACAGACGCACGGAGCTTAGGAGTACTGGATGGTGAAAGCCGAGCCAAACGGCCAGATAACGAACAAAACCCATGGGCTGCTTGGCAGAACGAGTCCATCCATCGTCCCGCTCAGCGGTTGCTGGGCCAATGTACGGAGTAGCTTCACGCAGCTAGACGAAGACAGTTAAACCAAGTCCATCCTTCCATGTGTCGCAACGCTTTCGCCGCCAGCCCAGGAAAGCCAGAGAGAACTACACCACACAGAGCTTAACGTGGCCGGAGAGACCGAGAACGAAAAAGGTTATGGTTCAGCAGTTCGTCCGCAAGGGGTGTTTGAAGCAACTAGCTTGGTGCGCCACACTGACACGCGGCCGGCAAATTAACCAGGACGTGTGGCGCATCCACATGGCGGTGTGGTGACGCGACTAATTTGTCCACGCGCTTGACGGCCACCACCAAGGTTTTTTGTATTTTCAAGGTTCGACGCTGGGGGGGCGGGCAGTTGGAACACATTCAGCGCGAATGTATGCTGCCTGCGGCCTCTGCCCCAGACAGAGTTTAGTTCTGCGCACTCTGGCCTACACGCGCTGCTACCCTTATCGGCAGAGAAGAGAGAATCGCAGAGAGTGAGTGACGCAATGGCAGGCTTGGCCTTGATAACCAACTAACCACTACTTGGCCAGGTCCTGACTGTCCAGTTACAGTTAGTTGTACGGAGTTTGTACGATGCGTTTGGTCCCACGCCAACAGAGGCATTACGAAGCAGTGATGCTATTCAGGCCATCAGCGTGCTCCGCCCCCAAGCCATCCATCGATTCAACCGGAGCTCGAAAACGAGGGCCTAGGACGCACCAACATGTTTGCGATGAAAAGCTGTCCTCTTTGTACTTCGTATTAGCGTGGCATTATGCGCGGGGGGGGGGCTTCACATGCGCGTCCACGGCAAGCGAATGATGGTCCAAGATGGTGCAATTCACTTGGGCACCAGGCGCCAGCCCAGCCCAGCCCAGCCCAACGGGCTTGATTTAGTCCCTACGTCTTGTCGTCTACTAGCCCGTGTTGATGCAAAAAAAAAAAAAAATGACACCATTGGAAGGGGGGGGGGGGGGTTCTGTCTTCGCAGTCTGTCTCAAAAGTGACGTCATGCACTGCACGATGCCAGGCATACTTTCCGGACTTTTTGTACAGAGACAGGTGAAGCGTGCTGCCATCCAAAGAAAAAGAAATCAAAACGAAACATGCCCAAAAATAAAAAAAAATAAACTTCTTTATGGTATGATGGATGGAACCTTGTTCGCGATGCGCAGATAGCCCGGTGACCAATGGAATAACATGGCATGTACTCCGTACAAGTACCTTGTCGAACGCGCCCAATGTGCTCCGTATTTCCGTACCGAAAAGTACACGTCTGTAGGACCCATTCGGCCATGTTCCTCCGCGGCTGGAAACGATGACGTTAGCCATGGAGCCAAGCCCCGGCCGAGCTCCAGAATGAATGACGTAGGAGCAGCCGCCGACCCGGAACCTCCCAAGCTCAACAACCCCTCGTCATCATTTTATCACCCCTAGTGCGTTCAAAGCCTGATTTCGACAAGAACTATCGCTACCCAGCGAAACCAGAAAAGGTAGCTAGCTATGCCGCTGCTGATCGTGTAGCGATCTCTGCGCTAGTGCCGCCTAGTTCTACCGCGGGAAATCGCATGTTGGTGAGAGTCGGTGAAGGGAGCACCGCCGCTCAGCCGAGAAACCTAGGTATGCTGCGCGGTTTCAACGTGGACGTGTCCGTATTAACGATACTCATCTGATCATTGAGGAAAACCATGTTGCGGGCCCCGATGCCCCCCTCGCCCGTCTGGTTGAGAGGTGCAACTTGCCACATTCCTAGTTTTAGCCGTCTCGCCTAGCAGTGTCCAGCTTTCGTCGCGAACCCAATTGCTCGTTGCCGCAAGACTGCTTTTAGGCCGAACCATATGTGAATAGCTGGCTATGCTTCGCTCCCGGAAGCCGTGCCCCGATCAACTTTGGCGACATACGATGAAACAGGGGCTGCCGGAGCCACCACACGGGTAGGACCACCAACGTAGGCAGGAACTCGCGTAACGGCACTACGATTGGTCTGCTCATTGAGGAGAATTGGAACATCTGGAGCATGCGCAAGGAATATGCAAGAATACAGCAATCAGAATTCAAGAATAGACTATTTCGTAGTTATACTAGAGCGGAAATGATTTTTGCAAGACATGCGCTACAAGACACCTTCAGACTTGGAACCCAACACTAACTCAACCCATTGACGCCAGCACAATGCGATTAGCAGCGTTGAACTGCAATCCGTGAATAGATTTGCTCCAATGAAATTCCACAAACGCCGAGCTTGTCCACTTATGCTTTCACCGTGCCGTAATCTTCCCTCCACTTACGCTACTTGCTTTCGGCTCTTATGCAACGCTCGTACGACCTCTATCAGGCAAGAGAGGAGATAACATGATAATGTGCAGATGAACGTCGCATATCACCATCGCGCCGCATCGAGACCAGGCACATTGAACCTAGAACCACGAGCCATTATCATCAGCCTTGGCTCGCTTCGTCTATAGGTTCTATAGACGACTGCTCCGAAGTCCTCGTGCGACCCCATCGTCGAGGCGGTGGTGCTTTCGGCGGCACCTTTTTGCCTCCGCTGTTCAGAGTGACATTAAACTTGGGTGCTTGAACAAAGGGGATACCATGGCGATGTTTCGGAACAGCAGGAAGCGGCCGTTTTGCCTTTGACGGCGGTGAACCGGAAGCTGGCTCCGAAGCATCGTCACCGTCGCCAGCGTCCTGCCTCCTAATTCCATGTCGGCTCGGCGTTTGTATACCAGGTCGCTCCATTACCCCGGCGACGTCGCCGACGCTTATGCTACTTGCACACTGTGCCGATGATAGACTAATGCCGAGGAATTTCCTAGTTAGTTCGCCTTGTCCAGAGCCTTCCTCGCCGGCTTCGTCGGCCTCGATCCACTTGACTTTGGCCACCCTGTCTACCAACCGTAACGTCGTCTCATCTGCAGGCGCAAAGTGCGCATTGTGTGACCCGCGTAATATCCTCAATACCCGAAGAACCTCTTCGCGTTTATAATGAGGCGGCTGGTTGAGCTGTGTATGTGCCAAGAGCGGATACAGTACCCTCAGATAGGTATGCCGCAGTGACATTTTTTCGTCGGGGAGGTCCATCAGATTCCTGATTATAACGTCCAGCAAGACTCGCAAGTCATTAGTGTAAAAATATTCATACGTTGCCTTTGTCGTGAACAGAAGATACAGTAGCTTCAATATAAGCAGCTGCAGTGAAGTTTCCGTCTCTCGATTGAGGAGCAAAATCATATTCTCTCCAAATGTTCTGTATAGAGAGCCATGAAGGCTTAAGCACTTTACAATTCTATTCGTTAACGGCGTCGCTGTATGAGTTGGATCTGTCGCATTGTCTGTAGAGGCGAGCATGTATTGCTCGTTCAAAACGAGCTAGGACATGTCAGTTTTTGCAGGATATTGAACTTGGCCACCGACTTTGGGGGGAGAAAAAAGTTCTTTCTACGTACCAGAACTCGGATAGTAGGATAATGGTACGGATCTTGGACGTCATCCGACACCCCTTCGATAATGCTAAAAAGATAATGGACAAATGCATCATCCACAACTGCCAAATCTTGTACTTTCAACCGCTGTACTCGTGACATTTCATACATCAACTGAAGTAATACACGACGGAGATGGGGATCCGGCTCCTCTCGGCGTGCCACAATCAGCTCCAGAAGGCGTGGAAAGCACGATTCATGGTTCATCTGTGGAAAGACTGCCTCGTCCACGCAGCCGTCCAGATAAAGAAGACTAGCAATTGCATGCAGAGGCCCTGCCTCTCCTTCTTGCAAAAGGCTGTGTATGATCTGTGTCCGAACGTATTCCTTGTTCATATTGAACATTTGGCTCTCCAACAGCATCTGAGAGCAGCTTAGGAAGTCAAACTGGGGATCTGAGGCTTGAGATCGCAATTGCGAAGCAACGTTCAGCCATGCGCGGAGGGCGTCATCAATCGCTTCGTGGCTACCGGAATCGGCGGCAAGGCACTCGCTCATCTCTGCAAAACCAAGGTTAATTTCCAGTAAAGCTAGCTGTGCCAATCACTAGAAGATGCAACACCACACGGGCAGCGTACCTGTCCATAGGCGAAGCTCATCTTCGAAGCTCAGTGCATTGTCCACCTTTCCGTAGTTTGCCATCGCTGCGTGTCAGGTTAAGACGCAGCAGCCGCATCTGGCCGCTTCCCAGCCGAAATGCGGCAGCAACCACGGTGGTCGGGATGCCAAATTGCGTACGTTCCTGTTCTCCGTCCGGGGTTGACAGCGTGTTGGTCTCGGCAAAGTGGTACCTCGAGATGCTGTTTTCAGCGCGGTGGGATAGATGTCCAACATTATCATTTGTCACCCGTTGCGGTTAATGGTAACTGGTGGGGTTTAAGTGGGGGGGGGCAGCGCTCTGGCCAACAGATTCGCGCACCCACGCTTCATTAGTTGCAGCCATTGGACGCAGTATGACCTCATCCCGACAAATGAGTCTCTAAGCCTGTTGCATAAAAAATACCGTCGACTCTGCGAACATGTGCTGCAATTCAAAAGTAAATGGCAAGCCGGGCCTTTTTCGCTTGCAAAATTTGAAACTGCAGCTTTTGTCGCCGCGACAAACACATCCATAATTTGTCAACTTCGTCTTCTCCTCATCATGACTAGTCATGTTCAGCATGGGTGGGGGTATTTATGTACTGCACATTCCAACCTGAGACGCCATACCATCTAACCCTCATTGAATGCCGGGTGCCAAGATATTCCCACATGAGTAAAGTAAAGCCAACGGAGCGCAATATATCACTTCTCCTCCCTTTGTTCGTCGTCGTCGTCGTCGTCATCATCATACACCCTAACCTTGGCCGCATATTCGCGAATATTACTAACGACATAGTCATTGATTGTGTCGCCTCGACCAGCGGCAATTCTAAGAATCAGTTCATTCAGGTTCTGACGCCCTAGAATATCGACATGATCAGCTGTTTTCGGCCCGCCCCGAGGATTGAACCTTTCCGGCTCATGGGGCATTTCCACAACGGTAATCTTGGCGTTTCCAGGGTTATATCGCTTCATGTGCCATCCACGATTGCACATATATCCGGTGCTGATTAGATTGACAGTCCCATCTCCTTCCCCCATAACAACGCCGTGATCGACATCGCCCTCGGTGAGCCCGGTGTCAATCGTGATCTTGAGCTTTGTCTTCGTCGGCTGGTCCGGAGCTCGGTAGTAGTAAGCACGTTCCGTAGGTTTACCAACGCCGTAAAAGCAGTAGATTTTAAGGTTTGGGGCATTTGGCAGACTAGTTTCGAGTGGGTTGATCCATTTCAAGGGATCCTTCTCATTGGCCTCCACTTCTGCTGCTGTATGCGCAACGCCATGGGAGTAGCTATTGCTGATTTGTCTCCGGTACCATTCCTCTGTCGTGTTGAACAAGTACTTCATGGAGCTCTCCACGGTCATGTTTCGGTCTGGGGTGGTCCAGTTAGCCCCGACCTTGAAGTTTAGAACAGATCCATAAGAGAAAGCCTGGTTCGGCTGGTCGTCTGGGGCCCAATCGAGATCGCCCCAAACAGCGTTTCCACCCATGGGTAACATGGAAGATATTCCAGGCATAGCACGGAAGATCTCAGCACGTTCCTCCTTGCTCAGGAACTTTTCCAGACCATATATGGCAAACGCATTCAGCTGGGCTGTATCTCTCATCTCACCAGACAACACAGCTGTAAGATCCTTGACTGCGCCTAACATGCATCCACTGATATTTATCCAAGACCCAATGTGTCGATCGACCCAGTCTTCACCGCCTTGGCCGCCTTGCTCGGACTGAACCCAGTGGAAGAAGTAGAAAACAACTTGACTGCCCATGCTGTGTGAGGCCAAGACAACCTTGTCACCATCATACTCCACAGCCGACTCGATGTACGACTTTAGCCGCGAGAAGTACCGGTCTCTGACCTCGAGATTTGCATACGAAAGGCGCCAATCGTAGGCAGCAGTGAAAGAGTTGGTAGGGTCGTATCCAATTGTCGCTAAATTCTCGAATATCTTGTTCCAAATCCAGTAGCCCGTGATGAAGAAGTCGGTGGCATCAAATCCCTGAGCAGCACGCAGCTTCACGCCCGGAGGGTCGAGCCCAGTTTTCTTGTCAAGCATAACATGCCTCTTCCATTGCTCCTTGTCCAGCACCAAGGCCTTCATCATTGTCCAGCTGCCCCACAGTCGCTTCCTGAAGTATTGGCGAGATGTGTTTGCCGTACCCCAAGACTCAAGTCCTGTCGAAATCACACCGGGAACCATGATCATGGGGTGGTGCGCATGCAGGCCTTCTGCACGCGCTTTCAGACCGACTGAGAAAGAATCGTACGAATCAGTCACCTCACGCTCTCCTTGAACTAGATCGCGCATGTCTCTTATAAGGCCGGCGGGAAGAACGTCGAACAAACTGTCCATGCTCAGCTCGCCAATCTCCGGAAAGTCGATTAGGTCATTGGTTTTTGCGAAGAAGCCAGCAGCAAACAGGCCACACAGTCCACCCAGTAGAAAAATGAAGGTATTGCGTCGCTTGCGGGTGGCTTTGGGGGCCTTTTCCACCACTTGTACCTCGATCGGCGCTTGAGCAGCTACGTTGTCGTCTGTGTCTATCGAGTCATCGGCGACCGGCTGCGGTTCACGCGCACCACGACGACGGATCGTAGTCGACATTGCAGGTGCGGAAGGCCGAGCTATCCGGCCTGATGGTGTGGCTGCCGTCTGTTCGGTTTTTTTTTTTTTTCCGTCTGTTTCTTTGACAGAGGGAGAAAGCAACCCCTCGATATGATGGACGGCACAGAGGTTCGAAGAGGGGCGGTAGCGTTCAACAAGGCAGGCAGAGATTTGCTTCGTGCTCCATCCAGTTTCGAGCGTGGATTGTCAAGTATCTGTTACCAAGCGATGTTGCAAGTGTCAAGGATTCGTCTGGCGACGACAACAAGTTTATAACCATACTGGCTGCGCATTCGTTTTTCGACTTTCCGTAGCCCAGTCGTGGTAAAAACAATGGTCCGACCGGCAAGCGTGGATGGCGAGGGAGGCAGCTGGTTCTAGCCATCCATGCCATCCATTCAACTGGCGTAAGAATTGTCATCCAAGTCCTCCGCGCCCGAGCGCCATGGCGATGGGATCCACCGGGAAAGGCTCAGAGGCAACTGACTGGGCTTCTCTACGAACCACCCTGGCCCTAGGTACTTGACGTAACTGCTAGCCATCCCCGTTGAAGCTGGTACTGGGGCTCTTGGCCATCGTTCCTGCCGTTCTTGCCGCATGTGGAATCGCCTGACTGTTGACCCCTCTATATACTCGTCATCGTTAAGAGACGCAATGACAGTTTCGCCTGTGTAAAAAAGAAGAAGAAGAAGAAGAAGAAGAAGAAGAAGAAGAAAAAAAAGGATGATTGGCCAGCCAAAAACGGTGGCTAATGGTTTCGCAATTGAAGTACTTTGCCCATACTTGCCAGTAGCACACAAAGGCACAGCACTTGGAGCAGGCAGGGCAACCGACCCTGACCCCGCTGCCCGTCCGCAAATTGGAGCTTGTTGCTCAGCAGTTCCGTTGCACATGTGCATGTGATGGCGGGGCGAGCATTTGTTTGTGTGCCATGTGCATTGCTTCATGGAAGAAATCGAATTTAACAGTAACAACCAAAAACACCGTCTCCGACAGCGTGGATTGCGCGAGGCGCAGTTGGGCATCCAGCCATTTCTTCCCTGCCTGCCACAAGATCAGCGGACGTGGCCACCACGCCACAGAAATAATAATGATAATAATAATAATTGATAAAAGATAAAATGTTCTACCCGTGCGACCCTGCCCTTGTCCCTCAACCAACGTACGACCTCAAGCAACGGCCCTAAGCTGCGCAAAGACTCTAACCCAGGCATCAACGCCCGGAGCCTTACGCATCCAAAACCTAGTACCACGTTGCCTCACATACTCTGACACACTCCCGAATCGGCACATTGTCCGTTTCAGACCTATTGAACTGCGGTTGCCCGTCTCCCTATGCCGAGTTCGGCGGGCATATTCGGCGACGTCCTGGGCGAATAAGTTTCGTCGGACTGCCCTGCTCTTTGGCATCCTCCATTTCAGGCTTGTTCTTAGTCCATTCGTCGTCGTTCCCCCTCATCAGACCACTGTTCGGTCATTACTGTTTCATTCATACACCCGCCCGGAAACGTGGCCCGCAGCGTTGATTCATCATCATGGCGCTGCCACGCAAACAAGACTCCATCGCGGACCTGCAGTATATCCAATATCAACATGACCTAGAGTCTCAGTACTTACCGGCCATACGTTCCCTCATATCAAAAGATCTCAGTGAGCCATACAGCATCTACGTGTACAGGTATTTCTTATGCCAGTGGGCCCATCTCTGCTTCATGGTAAGTCGCGTTGCCCTAAGGGGTGGGATGCTCTCCGCAGTCGAAGCTTTTCTTGCTGATGCTTCCACATTTTTTCAGGCTCTCAACCCAGCCGATTCCTCGTTGGTTGGTGTCATCGTTTGCAAACTGGAGGTGCACTCATCACATTCCCCCCCAACGCGTAGAGGATATATCGCCATGCTCGCGGTACAATCCTCCTTCCGAGGTCATGGGATTGCAACTGCCTTGGTAAAACAGGCAATCGACGCCATGGCCAAAGGAAATGCGGATGAGATTGTGTTGGAGACGGAAGAAACAAATGTCTCGGCCATGAAGCTGTATGAAAGGCTAGGCTTTCTGCGGTCGAAGAAACTGCATCGATATTACCTGAATGGCAGCAGTGCTTATCGGCTTGTCCTGCCTCTGAGAAGTGTCGATGCGGATGCCGGTGGAAACTATGCATCTGAGGAAGCCGTCTGAGGTCTGATCAGCTGCGAAGAGCAACTGCGGGCGGATCTCGCTTAGCTTTGCCCAGGATAACTTGATTGCTTTCCATGTCAATCAAGTTGGAGATTATGTGACTTCAAGGTGAAGCGAGCGGTCACAGCATTGGTAAATCACGGGGACCTACCGGCGTTTAGGAGTACTAGCTGCTATGTCTACATAGTTCAGGTACGAAAAGAATTCGTCCTGCGACCACAGACTACATTAGTGAAGAGCTACAAATCGTCCTTGCACATGCTGCACAGGTATTGCTACAGCCTTCAGAGCAATGGTGCATGCAGTACAATCCAATTCATGGGAATTCTCTTGAGCTGTAGATTGACGCTGCAAGACCCCATGGGTTGCCACTAGCGATTCCAATATAAGTGAATATATCTGACTTTGTATGTTAGTGCTGTCCGCCCAAAACGTCGAATCGAGCTACTTGGGCGACTGCGCAGCGCAGGTTGACTCACCAGGCTTGTAATAAATGCATCGCTGGCCAGACTGCACAGCGTGAATCTCTCTCAACCGTTGCAGAACGCGACCAACGTCGGCCTTGTCTCTGAAATCCGGCGTATATACGCAGATAAGTCTGTCTCGATTCAAGTCCTGGTCGTCAGGCCGAGGGGCGACTTTGGCCGCAACCCCAAGCTCGTTGTTTGCCGTGGCTCGGGCGACCAGCTCCCATACTTGGTTCACTTTAGCTGGAGGACAAAAGAGCATCCACTACAGAAGCGACCAAAAAAAAATACACACACAATAGATCTTAGCAAAAAAGACGATGAAAAAAAAAAGATGCGATGAAAATGTTCAATGCTACAACGTAGGACTAGTGGGGTAGAAAGAAGGCAGGATGCAGAAATTCTGAGGCCAAGTTGCAAACCAACCAACTTCCATCACTCACCTTGCCAGTGCGTACCCGCCCCGCATGGGCCAAGACAAGAAGGTCAGCCGTGGCTTTTTTTCGTTCCTGAGACAGTTCCCGTTTCACGAAAGCGGGAGACTTCCCGCTGCTTGATACCTGCCTTTCAAGTTGAGCCAAGAGCTCAAGTCGTTCTATTCCGCCCTGGACAACAAGGCTCAGCTGACTTCCACTTTCGGCCGGGGCCTCGTCTTCGTTGCCCTTCATGAAGGCTTCTTGCCGCGCAGACTGCTTCTCCTGGCGCGAAGCAAACGGATTGCATATGAATATCCATGGCACCTCCTCCGTCCGGTCCGTTGTAGCGGGGGGCAGGCGATGGAGGAACTCGTCCACAGTCTCGGTGAGCTGCCATGCATATCCCACGCCGGCGTACGGATTGTTGAGCTTGTCCGCTTCTGTATCGAGGGCTGCCTGTGCCCGTAGTTGTCTGGCAGGTTGGCCGCAGCCCCAGGTGCCGTGCTGAGCGACCCAGTTACATGCGTCGAACTGGTGCACGCGGGACTCGAGATGCTGTTTTCTTTCTGGGGACCCTAAGCAAGATGATGTGGGATATGTGAGCGAGGTGAAATCATTTGCCCGGGGCCGCTCGGGGGCGCATGTTATTTACCGTAGAATGAGGAATCGTCAGAGTCTTGCTCCATGACGGGACTCGGGATTGTAAGGCGGTCGATGAATGCAGTTGAGGAGGTGGGAGAGGGGAATCAATATGCTCGAAGCTGACTGGGGAGCTGACTGAGAAATCACACTGCATGTGGACAAACAACCAGACAAACAGGGCTGTCATAATTGCTACTCCCTCCGTAGAGCTACTGTGAGATGTTCATCTCGTACAGTCCACAGTCCCTATGCTGTCCCATGCTGCTGATTGGTCCATGCGTGCAGAGTTGTCGGCGGCTGCATGGCTATTAATGACGTGACGCCATTACTATCTATCCCTTTCTCTTTGGTGCGTGCCCAAAGTGGCTCCAAACTACGGGGAGTACTACAGTACAAACGGCTATCCCTGTACCTCAGACTCCACAGCGCCCTGTTGTTGCCCTATTGACATTGAATATTGGATTTACAAAGGCGATTGCTCTGTTGCACCGGCACGTCCCCCGCCTCAGCCATATTTTAGAAGAAAGGACTCCATACTTTGCAGTTTCTTGTATTACTTTCTTGTATTACAGAGTTGATATTAAGGCACGCCTATCGTGACCCCCATTTAATAATGATCCTTGCCAATCAAGACTCTCAATTATTGCAACCGGTACTACAGACAGACGGCAGTAGCAGGAAAAGTGGGACTGTAAAGTGCACAAATGACCTAATACGGTCTAGTACAGCAGGAATAAGAGTAATAACACTAAAAAGTTGCGCACTATACCCCGCCCCCACATTCGTCACTTAGTTGCCGCTGCTGCAAGTTCAGAAAATTCGTTGCTGCATCTCATCCCCCAGACACCATGTTAATTGAGTCTTGCCTGGCATGGCCGCCGACCCGGACCCAATAAGATCCACGTCACACATCACGCTTGATCTGCCTCCGAGTTGCGTGCAGTTCTGCCCTGTCGATCCGGCATTTTTCGTAGTAGGAACGTATAATTTGGAGGCCAACGATGCGCAGCCTACTGTTGCTGGCTGCGAAAACGAGCTTCCGGCGCCGGACGAAGCCATCAAAATTCCACAAAGTCGTAATGGCAGTTTGCTACTATTCAATATTGACGCCACTGGCTTGTGAGTCCAAACTGGGAAGAAGAAGAAAGAGTCTTGTGAAACAATACATAACGGGTAAACTGTGCAGACTGTGAAAGCTCCTCTCTCCTGACCCAAGTGATAGAAACCCAGTTCAAACCGAACCGCAGCCCTCGGCAATATTGGATCTGAGATTTCATCCGTTGTGCACCGGCAGCCAGAGCGTTCTTGCTGCTGTATCGAGTACTGGCTCACTGGCCGTCTATAGTCTCGAGCTTCAGCACAGTCCTGCATTGAGGCAGTTGGCCAGGAGTCGTTGTGAAGACCTAGGGGAAGAGGTCCTCCTTTTGCAGTGCAACTGGCATCCCTCTATACGCAACATCATTGCCGTGACGACTTCCACAGGCTTGGCTAGACTCTTGCATTTAGACGAGACCTGGCGCATTGACGGATGGACAGACATGAACATCCACAACTCGTTAGAAGCTTGGTCCATAAATTTCTCGCCAAGTGACAAGAACAGTGGAGGCGAATCTGTCAAAGAGCTGGCTACGACGGTGTATTGCGGCGGCGACGACTCTGTATTGAGATATGCTTCCTACAACTGGCCAGAGTCTGCCTCCGGACAGAACCCTGACATCGTATGCCCGACCGCAAGCATCAGAGGCCAACACGGCGCCGGCGTCACAGCAATCTTGCCCCTGTCTTGCTCGACACCTGATGGTGGCCGCATCGTCTTGACCGGAAGTTACGACGACCACCTTCGCGTATTTGCCATACAGGATATGCATGGGAGTCGCTGGGCCGAGAAAGCGAAGCTGCTGGGTCACATCAATCTTGGCGGCGGTGTCTGGAGACTGAACTTGATCGATGTCCATCCTGCAGAGGACATTCCTGGTGGAACTGCTGTTGAGATACGTGTACTGGCATCATGCATGCATGTCGGTGCCCGAATAGTCACGATAGGCCTCCGAGATGGACAAATGGTGAGATGCTCAATTGTGGCAAGGTTCGAGGAGCATAAAAGCATGAACTACGCGGGTGATTTCTCAGAGATATCACAGACCGGCGGGTTGCGCTGCATCTCGACCAGCTTTTACGACAAATTGCTGTGTCTATGGGAGTTTAATGCGTCATAGCGCTCGGGAATGGCGCTCTTGCTGCAAATGGCAGAGAAGTCACACGGCTGAGAACGGAACTTGAAAGCTCCATGCTCAACAGTCTGACCGAGTTTAGGGCTAGTTGTCAGATAAGTTGCACCTACGTACAAGGCCTTGAGCATTTCCGCATCCGCCCGTGACACATCGTAAAAGGATCATTCTGTTATACCTGTGCGAAAGCATGTCGTCCACCATCCCACGCAACAGAAAATGCTAATCTAATTGATGTATCAACCCACTGTCCTTCTTAGGATACGTCATGTAATTCAAAAACCCTGTGTTCCCGTACAGCGCGGCAAGCTGGGAGGCCAATGAGAAATGACATGGGCTGCATTTGGCTGCATCTTCGTGTCACCCCGTACGCCACGCCTTGCTCGTCCCGAGTCGGCTTTTCTGGTAGAATGGATTTTGATAGTTCAGAAAAGGCATATCTGAGCCTCGGGAATGCCATGTCAGTGTGCGTGCACAAGGGTACTGTATCCCACCACGGGCTGCATCTCGCCCCCATCCCGTATGTCACTGGTACAGTCGCACCTTGCATTCACTGTTCAGTGCAATGCCGGGACGTGAAATTCACGACGGTGGTAATTATCTGTATCTGGAAACGTGCGCCGACCTGTGAGACATGTCATCCTTTGTCTGTTGCTTTTGATGGATAGCTCATTGGATTAGAACAAAACATTGGCTTCTCTATCTCCTCTCTTTCAATTCTTTCTTCTGTGTACTCACCGGCGCCGGTGACGGAAGCATCTAGCGCGGATCGATAGATGGACAGATGGGTGGGATGATGGATGGACAGATGGGTGGGATGATGGATGGACAGATGGGTGGGATGATGGATGGATGGATGGATGGATTGATGGATGGATGGATGGATGGATGGATGGATTGATGGATGTATGTATGTATGTATGTATGGAAGAATCCATCGATGGATCCTATTCTGGTCTGATACTATCCGGTCCACAATAATAAATAGCTGACAGCAAGCTTCAGTGGGGACCGGCTGTCCGCACTGAAACAGATGACCGCTCGTCAGCCTCGCGCGGGATCCTGTACACCACCAAAGCTTCGTTTTTCTATCCAAGCCTCCACGGTTTTGCGGATAAGACCTCACACATAGCCCCGGCATTGGCTATTAGGCTGCAGCAGTGCGAGTCCCGGTCCTTGGTCCGTGCCGTCAAGTACCACTGCTTTGCTCAACCCTTCATCTCTTCTACCGTTCGTTGCCTTTTGCTTTTCTTTGTTCGCCGATATCCTGCACAGCTTGTTCGTCGATCTCGTCGATAAAAACCCGCCGCGATCTGCACTTGTTGCTACTCCTTCGTTTTGCGTAATTAGTACCCGATAGAGACCGTCGTCTTCAAGCGCCGATAAAAGCACACACCCTCCGAATCCTTGTTAAGAGACGCGTGTACGTTCCTTGTCAGCGTTTCTCACCCAACTCTCAGCCCTTTTTTTTTGGATCTGCATCAAATCTCGAGCACGACAAACCCATCGCCATCTTTTTAACTACTGGAAATTTCGACCGAGAAAGCTGCCGCCACTTGTCAGCAGCGCTCATGTCTGCGACCGTAGTGGCTCTGCCAGCGGGCAGCGATATCGAAAATCGTGGAGACGAGCAGACTCTCACCAGAATACATCAAGCCCTTGAGGTCGTGCATAGTCCTTTCTCCAGCAACGTTGCTCGCCGGGAAGCTCAATCTTTTCTCGAAAAAGTGAAGGATATCGAGGAGGCACCTTTCCAAGGATACAGGTTGGCCGCGGACAAATCTCAACCACCGGTTGTGCGACATTATGCTCTGTCCCTCCTCGAACACGGAATACGATACTGCTGGTCAACCTACAGTAAAGAACAAGCTACAACCTTGCGCAACTGGGTTGTCGAATTGAGTCAGGCAATATCAAAAGAAGACCCCGGATACCTGCGAAACAAGACAGCGCAGCTATGGGTCGAGGTTGCGAAAAGGTGTTGGGGGGCTGAGTGGATGGACATGGACTCCTTGCTGGTCCGACTGTGGCAAACGCCTGATTCGGCTGTTCACAAGGAGCTGGTCATGTCTGTTTTGGAATCACTGTCAGACGATGTTTTCTCGGGCGAGGATCCAATAGTGGCCATGAGGGAGTATGTGCTTAGCAAAGCATGCGTTGAGATATTCACACCCGCGTCCGTGTTGACCGAGTCGTTTCCAAATCGTCAACCTGGTCCTCATGTGCGCCACGGTCCCGAAGGTTGGCTCCGACGAATTTCCGAATTCCTCAACTTTTGCGTCACTTCGGATGCGAAGGGTAGCAATGACGTCAAGGGCTGTGCTATGAAGGCGCTGTCCGTATTCCTCTCACTGATGCTGTGGGCAATCCCCAATGCGATCGCCGCCGCTCAATGTGTTAACGTTATGACTGCTTGCCTCGCATCTCCTCATGCCGATGTTCAAAAGGTAAGAAATATGTGTCCCGCCAAGGAAAAAAAAAAAAAAAAAAGGGAACAGAAAAATACTTCTACCCGTTCAAAACACGCTAATTACTCCTCTTGTAGGGCGCATTGGAAGCTCTGCACGCTCTGTACACTCGTGCAAATCTCTCGGATCGAGAGTTTAGTATGCTCGTTGTACCAATGTATAGTCATGCTTCAGTCAATCTGTGCAAAAACCTCTATGATTGGGCTGTCGTCGACCCGGAGGATATTGACGAAGACAAATACCAGATTCTCAAAAAGCTATCGGAGGTATGATCCGGGGCCTCTGCCGCTGTACCAAGTAGTTTTCTGACCAGTGTACTGACCAAGTTTCAGATGTTATCATGTCTTGGTGACTATTTCGAGCGCAAGTATTCACTGGTTCCACCAGAAGTAGCTGGCTCCGAGTTTCTGCAGCTCCTGACCAAGGTGACACAAAGCCCCAGCTTGATGGTGTCAATCCCAGTCCTCGTCTCCTGGACGAGAATTCTCGGCCATGAGGTCATCGGTCCTAGCGACTTGGTGTCGTCGAGCATTGGTCCTCTTCTAGAAGTCTGCAGCTCCAGGCTTGTGAAATATGAAAACTTACCCAACACCTCCACAGACCCTACGTATCTTTTTCTCTTGGAAGACACCGACACCATACCCGAAAGACATGCATTTTTGGGTAATTACCGTAGATATTGCGCTCAGGTCATCGAGCACATTGCTCAGCTGAAGCTCGTTGAAGCTATTTCACATATACTTGGCCGCACCGAGTTCATTCTTCAGAACTTGTACGAAGGGCAGCCTGCGTTCAACAGTAAGACCGCTTAAACGTTGCATATCGAAGAACAGTCTTTTCCGATATACTAACATGGTTTAGAACAATCTTACTCGAAACACTCCATGCCCGCATTAAGGGTAGACTCCCATTTCACCGTTGTGGAAGCTACCTTAAAAGGCTATGCCAGATGGAAAAAGCACCATGAGCACGATCATGTAAGACTCAAGGCGATCATGAGGGTGAAAGTAGCTGATGATTAAGTTCAGAGACAACAAGCTGTCCAGATCGAATCCGACTTGGAGGCCTGGTGCAATAAACTACTGGAAATGAACTTTGAGGTGAGTTGCTGCTTAGCTTGTCCAACCTCTTTATTTCGTGCATTTGCTTATCCTGCGGAAACTAAATTCGTGTTAGGACCCTATGATTCGCAAGCGTTCACTGCAACTCCTCGTCTTCTTCTCCACCACGGCCCTGAATCAAAATGCTGGCTTCATGTTGAAAGTTCTAGAGCATATTCTTTTGACGTGGCCAACACTGAATTCTTCTAATCGAGCTTATAACGATGCTGTCAAAGAACTTCAAAGCGAAAGCATGATTGAACTGCAGCGTCTCGCAGCCGAGATGCCTGATCATCTCCTAGTAAGATGCAATCTCTGAGCTCCAGCTCTAAGGTTATGCTGACCATCCTTAGGGTGTCTATGATCAAATTGAGAGCCGCGTAACCGAAATGATAAACTCGGGCGCACTAGACGAAAAGCGTTCGCTAGCCTACAGAAGCTTTCTTTTCCTTATCATGTAAGAGACCGTGAAGGAATAACGGTAATATAAGACAGGATACTCCGAGCTGACCTTCATTTCCGCAGACATCGAGCCAGTGGTATTGATGTGCAAACCAAAGTTCAGAAACTCGCCGAGTTTATTGAGCCAGTCAAGGCACAATGGCAGTCCGAGCCTATACGAACTTCTCTCAAGTCTTACGCTCACTTTTGTCAGCATCTCGGGCTTGACAAGGCGCAGATATATTTGCAAAGCAGGCGTGCTCATGAAATCGCTGATTGGGGGGCGCATGAGCTTGATGCTGAAGGTCTAGCGCTCCAGAGTGAACTTGAAGAACGTTTGAAGGTACGAAAACTGTCTCATGTACGACGCTGAAGCTAACGTGCAGTGACAAGACTCTGCCGTTAAGGCCTACCAAGTCATTCTTGGCATTCTCTGTGGAGCGGCTGGACAAGTCATCGCCCTCCTTCCAGGCATCATATGCGCTCTGGCGGGACGGGTTTCCCAACATACTCGCTGACCTTCTCGAGTATCTCAGGTGAGAATAAAATCAGCCAAAAATATGCCATTGGGAAACAAGGTACTGATTTCGGCCTCAGGTTCGCACATGCTACACACAACCCTGCCAGCTGGACAGAGTGGTCGACGGAGATGAGAGGCACGGTCGATCGGGTGCTCAGCGATAGATTCTGGCAAGCAGGAATATCCGAAGGAAGCAAGGACGACTTTTACACACGGGTCCTGGACAAGAAAACCACACTCGAAGGTCTCGCCTCGACAATCCGGGGCACTGTCCGTTTCGTGAGAGAGGCGGCCTATGCAATCATTTACTGTATGAGCAGGCTGGACATGCAGTTTTACGGCTTCAGCGTGTTGTCCGGGCCTCTCGCTGAGGCATTGTTTACGGATTCAATATGGTTGTCAACACATCAGCAGAGCAATCTCCTCAACCTGGTCCGTTATTTGGCGGATGACTGTCCAGTGAAATATAGAGAGCAATTTCTTCCCCAGCTTCTAGCCGCGTGTTTCAGGCAAATGGACGCCAAGATACACGGAGAATGGGAAAAGATGGAAAAGCAGCAAACCTTGGCGGCCAATGGTGAGGCAGGTCTGAAGGAAGAGATGAAGTCGGAGAGCATTCTCCGACAGGTTACTTACACGGCGGTAATGATGGTGGCCGATTTTCTCGATCCGACAAAGTTCAGTTAGTGATGAGATGGCCACGCCGACCTCATGCCTTTTTTTTTTTTTTTTTCACTCTTGGCTAACACACAACTCACAGATCCACCTTCTCTCAATTCACAAAGTCGAAAAGACACGGCCAGCGCAGAGGCACCCCTTCCTTACCCATCGCTGCGGAAATTTTGCTTGATGAAGCAAGAAATAGTCGAGCCCCTGCTCATATTCTGTACCCATGGCATACGTATGAGAGACACAAGATGCTGTGGTATGATTCTTCGACTGTTCATATCTCTCGTTCCGGAGTTCCAGGGACCGGTCTCTGGTAGGGCAGCATCGACTGTGTACGGTAGGAGGCCTGGTGCGACGAATCAGGATACCACTGCTATTCCCCCGGAGATGGCGCAGGTCATCCGCGAATACATAGCCTCAGACGTCCTCAAGGCTTGTCTAACGTCGTTCCACGAACCATACTTTGTGGAAGTACAAAAAGAGCTGGCGTCCTTGATTGCCAGTATCGTGGTCTATTACGGCCCAGTAACCTCAACCCCCAGAGATATCCTGCTCTCGCTACCCAACGTCAATGCCGGCGAACTGGATCGTCTCACTCCTTACATGTCCAAACCGGAGTCACACACGCGCCAGCAACGGGCAGTCGTCCTGGAAGTCCTGAAGGACCTCAAAGGGGTGAGTGTGTCCGAAATGGGCAAGCTTGCAAAAGCCGCTGGCTTTGGCAGTTCGAAGGGTAAGAGAGTTGGCCGGAGCAAGATGGCACAGGGATTCATGACGGCAGGTGATGCCGAGGCCGAAAATACCAGGGTTAACGGGGTGCCCGGGGCCAGGAGAACGACTCCGGATGCGTTGGAGGCCGTGTCCAACCTCTTTGGAGGCTAGGTGAAGGACCCAAGCTGCGGGAAGGTGTATCTCGCACTTTACTCGACGAAGAAAGAAAAAAAAAACATAATCTGGAATTGCAGTACCATGCGCAAGCCTTGTTACATGCAAGGGAATCATGGCGGCATCCCTCGTAGCAGTTGTCTGCTGCCGACGTCATGGATACGGAGGAACGGTGCGTCTACGTCGCGCTACAATTCGCGAGCGATCTTGGGCCCTAATGCCTCGGTGGGCAGGGTAATAAAGCTATCTATGTGCTATGCTAGAAATTTGGCGGGTTTTTTGTTCTTCTTTTTGTACGGTCTACTTACTTGGGCAAATAGTAGGGTTAGAAATAGAATCGTGGGTGGCACGCTGTGACGAGGGCCTGTGCAACGGATACTTGAATACATAGGACAAGCCGGGGATATAAGTGCACCTTGGCAATGTTTGTTTTGTATTCCTTCAAGGTACCCTCGGCGGCAGGGTACATAAAACATGGCTTTTTTTTTCACAAACAGTGCAGATGGTTGAAAATTAATTTGAAGTTTCATCGGTGATCAAATGCATTCGTGTCCATGCCGTTCCGTCAATATCTGGCATTGTGCTGTGTATCTGCATGCGGACCAGTCTTTCAATTCTGCGCGCACGACATGGAAAGAATAGCACAGCACGGCACAGCACAGCGTTTGAAGTAAAGACCACCTGGCACAAACTTCTTCGATCTGCATCCGCGTAGGTTGGCCCAGATATCTCCGGTGCGTACAAGGGAGGTGACAGTGGGTGGTGTCAGCTTAGTCCGAATTTGTCCGAAGCCCGGGGCCCTCCAGGCAGATGGAAGAATGACTCTTGACATGTCCCTCTCGTTTTCCTAGCGCCGAATCATGCACTGCATTGCATTGCATCGATGCCAAGGGGTGCAACGCTTCACCAAGACGCGGGTGTTGCTCCGCCCCCCCCCCCCCCCCTCCTCCGGGGAATGGGCAGGGCGGAAATCCGGTTGAGGAAATACCTAGGTGGTACTACTTGTTATTTTTTCGGTAAACCCTTGTTGAGGGGGCAACAATAGAGGGTCGCAGATTTTATTGTTTTAAATAGAGGCTAACCATCAGCGTTTTCACCTGATTGTTTGTGGCGCACAGGGACGGGACATCAACGGGCGGAAAATGTCCGCTTTTCCCCGTGGGCGTCGACGGCTTTCCCCCTTTCGTCCTTGTGCGTTGAGTGTCTGTGCCTGGAATAGATTTCTGCTTTTGTTCTGCCTGTATTGTTTGCTGGCGAGATGGTTAGGCCCGAACGGTCGTCATGTTCGTTGGGGGTTGGTTTTGGGGGATTTGAGGCAGGTTTCCCCCCCCCTCCCCAAAATCACGTCGTGTGAGGGTCAGGACGTTCGTCATGGCTTGTCATGGACTCGAACCCGGTCTAGTGATGTGCGACACTCGGACGGATGAGGACATGATGAAAGATGAAAGCGGCAAATGAGCCAAGTTCTGTCTGTTCCGGAGGGTGTGTGGGGAAGATCGGGTTCGATGCAAAGCTAGCCTCGGCAACGTTGTCTGTCACTTTGCAAGCACCAAAGCTCGTGCGCTTCCTTTACTGTCCGACAGAGCTGGTGGGTTCCGTCATGCGGATAAAAAGCGTGAATCGGTGCCCGCATGAAAGGCTGTCCTGTCCAGTTGGATATTGGCTCGCGGGTCTTTAGTACGGCAGTTCAATAGCCTCGGTGCAATTTGGACCGCCCAGTATATACACAGCCGCGGCTTCGAGGTGCTGGTGTCACGACGTGATGAAGGAAATCCGTACTTGGTCTAGAAAGAAGTGGTACATTAGGCTCGCGGGGATAAAAGTGGTAAACATTTAACAATAGGCACGAAAAAAAAAAAAAAAAACTTAGTGAACCTTGTTTTGTATGTTGTTTTTGTTTTTAAATTTTTTTTTCTTCGGCCGAGTTGTCGAATTAGTGGCCAGCTACAAATCCGGAGGCGGGTTAACGAGCTCAAGTGTTCAAACAATGTGTGGCAGATTAGGCATCTCTCGGCGCGCATTGAGGTCAATCACCAGGTCAGGCCACTGTGGAATTGCGTATGGATTGCATCATGGGTAAAGTCTTGTAGTCACATTGAGATGTCGGGATGGAGACCCACCTGGCCCACTTCCGTGTGTCTTTGTGCGGAGACGCGAGGGGTGCCTACAGCTGTAGGGTGACATCGGAATCATGAACTTTGCAATCGTCACTTTGTAACATACATACAACTTCGGCTCGGCTGGTGCCAGGCCAGCCTGCCAGCTCTCGTCTACTCCAACGCCGCAGGTAAATCGGTCTAGATGTTTCTGGCGAGATGGCTAGCTTTGCAGTCAGCTAGCTACAACACCTACCCCATCTGCCGGCTGGGTGATTTTTATTTTTTATTTTTTACTTTTCCCTACAGTAGTACGTAGGCTTTCATCAAAAACCAACTCCCCCGAAATTCACCCTATGCTGTGTACGGACTCCGGTGCGGCAGTACCAAGCACGGAGCACAGAGCAAAGATGCTTCAGTCTGGTCCCGTCTCGGTACCTCGATCCTGCCGGGAACTGGGGATGAGATTGGCATGCAGGCCTGGATGCGTACAGGCATCTTGACATGTTGGCCTTGTCCCTGTTGTCTTGTTTGGCATTTACCAGGGGGGGGGGGGGCGCAGTCTCGACCCTTCGACCTGCAGTTGAAAATACATGCCGATAACGCCCGCCTGCGGAAGGGAAGTACTCGATCGATACGGAGTGCTCGAAAATCGGCTCTGGAACTAGAACGACATGTTCCTTTAATAAAGGCATGTACTTTCCAGACCGCAATATCCCCGGGTCACGGCTTAAGGATACCTCCCCCCCCGTCGAACTCACAAATGTGCGCATCTGACTTGGTCGCTACTCGTTCAATGGACGTTGCTTGGATTTAGTCGAAGAAGGGCCCCTGCTCCTCCATCCCTCCCATCAAGTCACGGTTTCTTTCTCCACACGTCAATACAGGCCAGACGGATGATAGGGAGATTGCAGAGCGTCCAAGGGTGGTCGGCGGTCTGGTCTACGCCGTCTGCTTGCTATCTATTGTCCTTCCAACGAACAACAACACGAACTCGGCGCTGACACGGTTTTCTCGCGCGTAATTAAAGGACCTGGCCGGGCCGGCCAAGCACATACAATGCTGTTTTGTATGCTGGGTATATATCTTATCTACCTACCTAGGTAGGTACACATCTATTTATATTCAGTCCCAGGCTTGACTAACTGCCTAGAGAAGTCCACCTAAGCCGCTAGGCAGGGCACATCAGCATCATGCCCCTGAAGGGATTTAAAAAAAAGAAAGAAACGTGCGACTGATATCTGCTGCGGCCCTCAGGGCTGCGGTGGCGTCCGACGGCTGACCTACGAAAAAGTGCGCGTCTGTCTTGTCCGATGAATCTGCTCTAATGACAAAGTCTGGGGAAAGGTGACTAATGCACAGTAAGCCAATCCTTATATTGTAATCACAGTACTTCATCTGGCGGCAGAGTATTTTCTTTTCCAAGTCAGGGGACATTTCCTGCTACCGCAGTGCCCGTAAATAGCCATCAGCCATATCATGGCCCGGTCGTGCCCTTGGAAGCAGTGAGTGGTAATTTCTGCAGAGCGCGTCATTATTCTATCGATACAATGGAAGCCGTTCACAGACAGACGCGTGTGAGCCAGGCCGCCAAGAAAGGCTTAGCTACAACTCTGCTGGGCCAACCATGTTATAAAAAAAAAAAAAAAAAAAGGAACGCCCTATTAGAATTGCTGAGGAGCTAGTTTCTACACTACAACCCCTAAATAATTTTACAAAGCTATAAGCCCTGCTTTACTGGTAGCTCTTGACAGCTAGAATCAGTGGATCTATACCAGGTAGGCTACTGCTATTAAAGAGGTACATGAAGGAATATATAAAGTACAAGTACTACTTATAAGGACTTACCTTTATATACAACTTAAACATAAAACATAGTACTTCCCTTCTTTACTCTCATCTATTCCTAATCTGTTGTTTCATTAGCCTAAAGTACCCCCCTGCAAGTGGATTTGTAAAATCATTCAAGGGTTCTACTGTGTATTAAAGGCGGCACATGGCTAGGCAGCCCCGGCTCAGCACCTGGTCACCTAGACATTGGGGAGGAGTTTTGCAAGATTTTGTCTCACACGCGCCCGTGCCAGCGTCGTTATTATCACCTGGTATCCCGAGGCCATGATCCTTTGCGCTGAGGCGCCGCAGTGGCCATCCCTCCCGGGCTGATTGTTATTGTTGTGACTGATGAGGAGTTTGGCCCATGGGCTGATCTGCGGGCCCGGCAGATGCTGAGATGGGTTGCTGTTTGAAGCTGGCTAGCAAAGGTCTGCAGACCGCCTGCTGGGCGATGGACAAAGTCAATATATTGTATCTGGAGGCATATGCGTGTGTATATTGATTGCCCAAGTGAGGCCAAGGCCCTGCGGTATCCGGTTTCATCCCGCCGTAGCCACGCCCAAAAGTTGGCCGCCCAGAAAGCACTTCCCGGAGTCGCCCAAATCCCATCACTAGATTGATTCTTCATGCGTGGCTTGCATGAGCGTGCCGCAGTTGACCGGCCACGCGAGTGGCGGATTCGCACCACTGTCCATCAGGGGACGCTGGCATCGATTTTGTAAATCCATGTCCAAGTCGCCAGGGGGGTCCTAGCCAAGTTTGATTCGGCGGGTGATGTTCGTCACCGTGATATGCTTGCAGTGGCGTGTTCCCCAAGAGATGCGGCGCGGGGTGCAGCATTCCAGCGCCGTTCTCTGCATCAATGTCAAAGCTCGTATTGCCGCCTGCCACTTCGGCCTTCGGCTCAAGATGCAGCTTTTGATGGTATTGCTGATTGATATTGCAAGCGGCAGGTTTTGCCATTGGCGGCATAAACTACAATTCTGTCTCACTTGGCCAAAGGATCTTGTGTGAAACAGACGAGCGTAGGATGTTGCTAGCGCGGATAGGAGAGGAGCTCTTCGTCACGCACATAGCTAACTCTTTGCCAGGCCTCGACGGTCCGAGCCGATTGAGTGGGTTGTCAGGCGGATAGTCATCGAGAACTAGGTTGCATGAGTAGCATCTCAATCTGCAAATACCTGCTGTCCGCTTTGAATGTTTACTGATTCAACCGCTGACTATTGAAAAGCGAATAACGGCGAACTGGCCGCCTGACGGGAAACCCACGACAGCTTAATCAGTCGTTGGCGATGTACATGCAAACTCCAACCCCTCGTTTTACTACAAAGATGCTCAGCAGGGGGCATGCAAGGCGCTACTCACGATGCCCGAGATTGCCATGAATTTGTCAACAGGCTAACTAGCAAGTCTGTCAGCGAAAGCTTCCCCTTGTAATTTTGGCTACAACCTTGTCCCGAGACTATCACACCCCCTTCTTATTTTTTTTTTCCTCCTTGCGCAATTTTAGTATAAGACGCTGGGTGCTTTAGCCCGGAATTCGTAGCGCGGAGACTGCATCTTTGATTGGATTGGTGGCCAATTGTCATGTAGAACACATCAAGGCTTGGAGTGGTGGGAGATTTCGACCGACCGAATATTGTGCTGATGTACTTCGTATAGGATGATTGAACGATGTTGCAGGCATTAGGAGCTGTTGGGGATAAAAAAGAAGAGCTCTGGAGTGCTGCTGGCTATTCTTGTGGTGGAGAATTAATTGCCTTCGTTCAGCTCAGCCCAGTGGGTGGGAAATTTGTGCGAACAAGCCTTGTTGACTCCACTTGGTACCTGGGTACCTGGGTACCTGATATGGTCAGAAATGATATCACGGCTAGCGGCGTGGGTTTGCGGAGTAACTCGTTACTTGGATGAGTGTTTTGAAGATGGAGCTTAATAGACCTAGTGAGGATCTTTCTAGAATTCTTCTTATCTTGTTTCAAGTAGTCTGACAAGAGAGCGCAGGGTTGGACTTGGACTAGGCTTAGGTCCGAGTGAATAGGGCGTGGGCAAAGTACCTTGGGGTACTTACCTTGGGTACCTAGGTACGATGAAGCGCCGCTCATACTTCCCAAGTAGGTAGGTACCTAGGTTGTAAGTATCTCGCATGGATGGAAGTTGATGTGGGTCCGGCAACTTCGTCCTTACGACTGTCAAAAAAAAAAAAAAGATTATTTGTCATAAGCAGGGTAGGGTGATATATGAACCTGGCTGTTGATCCTTCGACCGAGATTGCTTTGTTAGTCTAGTCTCTTTTGGGGCAGGATTGTGCTCAACCGGATGCCAGATTACACGACTTTCAAGCACAAGTCTTTACGGGCTGATAGACAACCCAGTCCGATTTGTGTGATTCAACATCTTTGGTACCAAGGGATCAATGGACCAAGGGAAGGAGGGTATATGGCCAAGTTCAGTACGTATGTGTTCTGGCTCCCCAGGTACCTACTCAGCATGCCATCTCAGGCCCGTGCCGATGTTCGATTCGATTATGGTGACAATGACCAGCTTTTGTTGCTTCTTGTAAGACAGCTTGACATCGCCACGAGCATACCAGGGACACGACTGATCAAGGGTCTGACGACCAAGGGTCTGAGCAACTGACTGGCTGTCACTAGCAACCGGCTTGGCGGTACCACGGCAGGGGATGATGAAACTGCACCCGCAACACCGTGAATAAACAAGCCAACACGCGTCTGGGTCCTGCCAGAGCTTCTGGGCTTAGCGAGACGCTGTAGCCGATCGACAGCGAAGAAAGTTTAAATATTACGAGGAGGGCTGTGGCCTGACGCGGACGGGCCTACTATTGCTTAGCGTACAGTTGGGCTAGCCCGTTCGTGGTTGAAACAACCACTCACTCGCTCGGCGGCGCTAAGGTCCGGTCGTCTAATTGCCTAGTCTGACACGCAGCAACACCGAGCCGCGTTATAATCTGCTCTTGTGGTATATATCTTGATTATATCTGGGGGTGTGGTGGTGATTCGAACTAATCTTCAGCGGTCGGTGCTTGGGTGTTGAACGCTGCAGATTGACTCCTTGTCTGGCTTGGAAACGGCCGTGCCGCATTTTCCGTGGTAGTTGACCAATTTTCCCGTGACTCATACAGCTGCTGGAGCCTTGGATTTAGAGCCAAGATTCTCTTTCTTGGAGCTAAATGGCTCCGGCTATGTATTTACAAGCATCTTACGCCCAAGGATATGGGGGTGTTCAAAGAGACTTTGCAGTCGTTGTCTGATTGTCAGTCAATCCAGTACCCGGACTCGGCATATCCTTTATAGCAACCATGCCTTTTCCCTGCTTTTCCTACCCTTCCCCCGGATTAAGTTCAGCGATGGGGAGCGGTATCGCCGTCAATGCACAGACAGACACACAGAGAGACTGGACGGAAAGATTCCGCCGACTCCGAAGTTCAGATTAGTAAAAAAAGACTTGTCAGGCTCAAGGTCCTCCAATCGCGCAGACCGTGGTATTCAGCAGCTATGCTGAAAGAAACCTGCGATTCGACGGACCGGAGACTTTGCGAGAAGCCAAGTTTGAACGGAGGGCAGCAAGGAGGGCAACACCCCAGAGAAGGATTCTAACGGGCCGAAAACTACCATCTATCCCTTGCCAAGTTTTATATTGCCTGAAGTTGCTCTGTAGCACCATTTCCATCTCTCTCTGTGTTTTTCTCTTGTGATTTACCTCCATTTCTTTTTTTTTTTTAATACCTCGTACCGACAAGGATCGTGGCCCGATCAAAGAGAGTGATAGCAGGGACCTCTTCTTACATAGTAATTTACACCGTGTCATTAGTACTGGCTGCAGCACAGCTTAATCTCGCACTTTGCGACTGAAAGCTGAAAGCATCGCGGGTCAAGCTCTATTACAAAGCAGCGTGACTCTTCCCCTCAATATTAGACGCCAGGCGTGAGAGGGATGTCATCGAGGTACCTAGGTACCTAGCGCAAGTACCATGCCGATGTGGGTGGGCCCGCAGTAACGGCCCGGTGGTTGGAGCCATTTGGCCCTTTGAAGAGAGATACAAGTTCCATGCCGCCCCCGCCTGACCCCAGTTTTGACTAATCCAGTGCGGGACGTGCCATCACGAACTTTTACTCGGTGCACATACAGACGAACCTGAACCTGCGTAAGCATTAGCCGCACGCTACCGTCTGTAGCCGTCCGTGTCTGAATGGTTCTAATGCTCTTATCGTTTTGTGTCAGAATTAGGTCACGCGGTTAGTGCACTCACTTGCCGCGCTTATCCACGATAGCCCGTCGAGCTGAGCTAGCTGGGTATGCTCCGTATCCCCCAGGTCCACGGCACGTTTCCCTCGACAGCAAGCAGTTCAAACGGCGACTATGACGATGGCAGCGGCGGGCGGGGGATTCTCTTCGGCGCAAAGATCCGTCTGACTCGGGGCAAATGTGTCAGCTCCGCGGACAAGGGATGTGCATGTGCAGGCAGTGTCGTTAGCTCGAAACAGGAGCAGACTTTCTCCGGTGGTGATGCCATTTGAGATAGGTGTATGGAGTAGATGAAATAAAATATAAAAAAAAAGACGGATCACAAATGCTCAAGTCCAACTGGCCCGAATTTCTGTTACTAACTAACCTACGCCATAACACCATCGATAAGCATGTGGACCGATGTTCAGACTGGCGACGCTGTAATCAGCCTTGCTTGCTTGCTCGCTCAAAGCCAGCAACAGCTAAATAGCATTTAAAAACTCTAGCAAGAACTATGTTTTCCCTCTATGCTCCCCCTGCTGCCTGTTGTTATGCGTAAAAGATAAAAGACTCATCGTCTGTCCGTGTCCAACTGGTTGCCTCCTTCCTCTTTCGGTAGCAAGCATGAAAACAAAAAAATTAACATTTTCTGGCCCAGTAAGCCAGCTGTCCCCCCAGCTGCCAATCACCTGCTCAGCCTTCCCCCAAACTTCCCCAATTCCGCACTTTTCTCGCCTTCTGTTTGGTGCTAGTTCCCCACCCCTTCTTCCCATGTACCAGACTTGTATCCATCCCCCATCCGTCCGTCTCCATCTCCCAAGATTTGATCCATATTCCATATTCCCACTCCCACGCCCAACCGTTCCCGCCCGTTCTTTATCCTCCCGCTCGACCACACTGTTAATGTACGCTGGTCGCCCGGTTTTAGATTCGCACTTAGTTCCCTTGTCCGTGCGCGCGCCCGTTCTTCCCGCACGACAAGCTTGGGTCCTTGCATCAGGCTGTCAGTCCCATGAAAGTACCCAGGTACCTAGGTACAGTACACACAGTGACCTAGAGTGACCTGCAGTACCTGGCAGTTTTCCTTCCCATAGCCACCCGCTGGCCACAGCTAGTGCCGGGGAACTCTCTCAAGGTTGGTGGGTCGCGTCTATCTCAAGCGTTGGTCCGCTGCTCAGTCCAACATTTCCATTTGAGTCCATATTAGAATACATATACAGGATGGGCCTGGCCCACTGCCAGTCTGTCGTTGTGACATCAAGTCCAATCTCCAGTCTCTAACCTCCAACCTCCCGTCCGCATTTGTCCTGACTGTCCTTCTTTCGACCCTTCTTACCTCTTGTCTATCCAACACCAACTAACTACCTTTCGTCGTCGTCGTCGTCGTCGTCGTCGGCCTTGCCGAATGAATGAACAAACAGCTCAACCCTCCGAGGATCGACTCTCAGACTCAGACCGCCGTTATTTCGTTAGTTTGAGTTATTTTGAAACACTTGCGTCGCATGTGACTCAGTCCAGCACTGCTCCTCCTCGTAATCGATTTGCCGTCGCTCTTTTCACCATCTCTTCGCCAGAGTTCGACAACCAGTATCGACGTTACCCGTTCTGACAACCTCTTGGCTCGTGTAAATACTCCCCTTGCGCAAAGTGCCGGCTTGAGTACACTTAAATCCCCGACTCATTCTCACCTACCAAGGTTCAAGATATCGAAAAGTTCTTGTCATCAGCGGATGCATTCTCTGCGTGTACATCTTCGAAATCGTTGTGAACCTACGCCGAGCGCCATTCGGTGCCTTTCCCAGGAACCATGGTGTATTGTGGGAAGCCTTCAAGAGGCTGTCAAATGTGCAGAACCCGCCGCATAAAGGTACATCTCATTCCCAAAGTTGCAGCAGACTGTCTGCTGCGATAAACCAAGCTAACCACGAGGTTTTCTGCAGTGCGACGAAACTAAACCTACTTGCAATCAATGCGCCAAGAGTCGGAGGATATGTCCAGGATACAAGGACGAATTCGATCTGGTCTTCCGCAACGAAACACAGGCGACAGAAAGGAGGGCAAGGCGAGCATCCAAAAAAGCTTCCGCAAATAAGCAGGGGCGAGACGCAGACCGCAGTACGTCACCGGCATCTTCAGGGTCATCTGACAACGGCAGCCATTACTCGCCAACAACACCAAAGTCTCAATTATCTCGTGTCCAAAAAGCTCCTCAGATACCTCTGGAAGATCAAGCCGCCTGTCACTTTATTGCCAATTATGTCTTGGTCCCTCGGCATGGCAGCTTAATTGGTTTTATGGAATTTGTTGTGCCCCTTCTAAAAGCCGAGAAAGTGCCCGAGCACTACAAATGTGCATTCGAAGCCTGCGCATTGGCATCTCTGAATAATGGTGTGGGAAATCGCAATCACTTCGAAAAGCAGGCACTTGGCAAGTATACGAGAGCATTATCAACTACTTTTGCCGCCCTTCGAGATCCAGAGGTAGCCAAGGAGGATGCTACCTTGGCAGCCGTCCTTCTTCTTGGCTTATTTGAGAATATAACAGCAAAAACTATGGGTATGCTAGCATGGGGCTCACATATTGAGGGCGCTATACAACTCGCCAAAGCACGTGGGCGTAAGCAGCTTCGGACGAGAGTTGGTCTCAACATGTTTATTGCGGTTCGCACACAAATGGTAAGTCTCCGCTTGGAACACCACAGACCTTGTGTGTGAATTTTTTTTTTTTTTTTTTTGGATTTCTTTTGCTCCTCTACCGGACTGGCAAAGCATTTATATCCTCTTCCGTTTTGCATTACCAGTGACTAACTACTCGTGCTCAGATTATCCATAGTTTAAGTATGTCCAAATCTCCCGGGATGGACGTGTCATGGTGGATCGAAGATGCGGTGAGGGATAGACACGCCTCAGAATGCCAACGTCTCTGCATCAAAGTTGGTGAACTGCGCGTGGAAGCCAATTGTCTTCTCACGTCAGTCCCACGATTATCAGACAACATGGAAGTTATCATCGATGTGATTCGGCGTTGCCATGCGCAAGACCAGGCTTGTGAAAATTGGTCCAACAATCTTCCCGACTACTTTCAATGCAAAACGGCCACCTGGGAGGACAATGTTCCCAACGGTGACTACGCCAAAGCCGAGGTGTATCCTGGGCGGGTGGACGTCTATAACGATATCTGGGTCGCAACGGTCTGGAACATGCTTCGTTGTGCGCGTATAATCTTGAACTCCATTATTGTTCGCTGTGCAGCCTGGGTTTGCGCGCCAGTCGACTACAGAACTACTCCGGAGTACGCAAATGCGGCTCGCACCACGGTAGACATTGTTACAGATATTATTTCCTCAGTACCTTACCAACTCGGTTGGTTTTGCAAACGCAAAGATCTCCTTGAACGGGCAAACCTCTCGACTTTTGCGTGCGGCGAGGACGACTCCTCGAAGGGATTGTCAGGATATTTCATGACTTGGCCGCTCGCTTTTATACACTCCTTGGACTATTTGACAGATTCACAGAGAATATGGGTTCGCGGTCGCCTCCAGTACATTGGGACTCAACTCGGGGTTCGATATGCTCTCTTGCTTACGCAGGTAAGGTTTTTTTGTTGCCAATCGCCATTACCTGGTATCATCGTGTTCCATCCTTCGTTTTACCCCGCTCCTACTCTAGCTCATTCTGCCATTCCATCCGTTCATTCAGGTCATTGTACTAAAACTGGTGTCAGTTGAATATCCGCATTCCGTCAATGCTCATTTGTAGGGACGGGTTACTTTCAAGGCCCTTCCCAATAGTGCAAGATGTCCAGCAGCAGGCGTCCAAATCGCCTCGTCCAACGCCAAGTTTTGTTACTAGCCCTTTGGTACCTCCACACGAGACTCTAGAGAAAGCAAAATTAGACGAGGAAGCCATTCGTATGCTCACCAAGATCATGAACAATTCTGACAACATTGATGAATGGAGAACCAAGACATGGCTTGAGCTGCAGCACTTTACAACAACAGCAATTTGATACCCAAGTCAACTCCAGGATGTGGGCGCTGTTCGACTCCCACAAAATCTCCGTGTTGGTGTAGCTCACAAGCCCCAACGGGTAAAGTCACCAGGCAGGAATTCCATGCAAGAAAGAGTCTGCAGCCTGAACAGCTTTGAAATACAGTACGTCTATACTACAACAAGAAACCGAGCACGCCAGGCCAGCGGGCAACTGCTGATGATAGCCCGCGACAGGAAAAACCTCGTCAAAGGGGTTGGCGGCTGACGACCATGACACAATCTGTGTTAAATCATTTAGAAATATTAGCATTGGCGAGGAGTTCTATGGAGTATATCAGATGTCCCTCGACTCATCCGCGCAACAGCGGAAGATGTCTTTGGTCCAATTTCTCGAGATGGTTGAGTATGATCATGGCTATTGAAATATGAAGGTATATATATGTTCGGTCCATGAATATAGCGCAGTTGGTGCACATATACATGGAAGCCCATTACATCTAATGACTCGTTCCCTATCAGCTGCCTATCAGTATCATCCTGTTCGCGCGATTTCTTGATAATATCCCTGCAAGAAGATGAACCAAGGCAGGTTGGACATGTTCTTCCTGGACATTGAGCCGTGGAAAGTCGATATCCCGGGTAAATCATCATAGGACATGACCGTGCAGATAATACATGGCTGCCGAGTCTCGCCTCTAAGTTTTGCAAGATCATCACCGTCATGTACACAGTGTGCTAATCCAGTTTGGTTGAACTGCCCATTTATTTTGAGACTCCGCTCTCCTTCAAGATTCTCCAGGATAGAGAAAGAAGGTCCACTGCGGTGCAGTAGCCACGGTCTCATTCGTTCGTACTCATACAAATGTACGGGCGACCCAGCGCCAAAGCCCCCTGAAAGAACATGACAACAGCGATTATTGCTTTCCAGCATCTTCTTTTCAAGAGGGCCAAATAGAATGCCCTGTAGTTGCAATATATTTGTTCCGGGTCCCACAAAAAAGAAACGTCACTATATATATATATATATATATATATATGTATGTATGACTCTATTTCTTCCTTTTGTTCCTGATATATGCCTCACGTCAGTACTGTTTTTGACAAGATAGCTATGACTCTGCGAAGGCCAGGGGTCACTGGCTGGCTGCGCAATGGGAGAAGTTTGTCTTTAACGCTGGGGCCGGAACTCACACATCGGCATTGGGTTTGGTCTGTCCGAGGTTCCAGGCCTTGACGACCCAGCTTTGGGTCTTGTCGACGTATTTCTCGTTCTGGACGTGCTTGACGCCGACGCGGACGCCGTCCTTGGTGAAGACGACGTTGTTCTTGCCCATGCGCTCGGAGGCGCTGTCGCGGAACTTGGTGGCCGACTCGTAGACATGGTAGAGGACCCATCCGACGGCGGAGAGGACGAGGACGGCGATGAGGAGGGGAATGAGTTTTCTGCGTAAAGGCCGAGGAGAAACATGTCAGCACAACGTGAGACTGGGCCAAATCCAAGTTTCCTTTTCCGCAAATGGGGGGGGCAAATTTTTTTTTTTTTTTTTGTTTTTTTTTTTTTTAGTGTCCTAAGTGGGATTTAAACTGCATGTAAACCGAACGGGGTGTCCAATGCAATGAATGAGCTGTCGCAAACGCTGGCAGCACTGACCCGATTGTGGAAGCCATGATGCTGGCCGGTTCGAGATGCGCCGAGTTGCGAAGGACTGGATGTTTGGAGGAAAGCGATGGTCGAGCGGTTTTGCGCAAACTGAGAAAGGTGGGCGACTTGGGCGGGTAATTATCTGGGTTTCGGAAGCACTTTCTTGCCAGCGTCTCGATTGAGGCTGTTCGGTTTGCGCTGCGAGTAGCCAGGCCAACTTTGGCTATTAAAGGGGAGAGGCGGCGGCCGTTCGAGGCGACTGCGTTGTCTGCGCCAAGGGGGGCCAGAGTTGCTGCGCTGTGTCTTGTACGTACAAGAGGCGCAGCCGTGCAGTCATTAAGTTCAGGGCTCCTTTGAGATGGGTGGGGTCGGAGGGACAATTGGGGTTCGAACAGCCTTGCCGTTTGTTACTGGCTCGCTTGGGCTGTCGACTGCAGCCTTGCATGGTACATATGACGTTTGCGAAGAGGCGACTGCGTTTCGACATAATCGGACCATTTGGATGTTGAAATGCAATCGCAAGTTAGATCGCGATTTTTTTTTTAAAAAATAGTGTGACCCACGGCGGTGATCTCGTGGGTATTCAAGATGACAGATGGCCATGTTGAACTGCTGTGTTACTAGTAGCATCCCGTACAGGCGGCCTTTCAAATCGAATCTGATCCACAAACGGCTAGTCCGTATCTGGTCAAGCGGCGGCCCAGCGACGGGTCGATCCAGAATGAGGAGGACAGCTAGCTAGCTCTACGTACTGCGTGCTCCGTGCTCCGTGCTCCGTTGTTACAGCCCAACCAGCGGCCCGGCAGAACATTGGTCTAAAGAAGACCGATCAACTAATTACATCGCTGCTTACTACTCTACTAGTAAGTAGAAGAGGCAATTACTACTTAATAGAAGTAAGTAACACTATTAATTACTACTATTACTAGTAAGTACTTAGCTATATAAAACCTTATTACTTAAAACTATTTTTTTAGCTAGTTTTTAATAGAATTATTAGTTATAATTATAATTATAACTTAATATTATATTACTTAGCTTAAACTATTTTATAGTTTTACTTATATAAATTAACTTTAATTATTATATATTAAAAACTTTTATTTAAAACTATACTATATTACTTTAAGTAATAACTTAATATTATTAAAATAACTTCTTAGAATTTTACTAATATATTAACTAATAAAAATAATTAAGTAATAGTAAATAAAATTATAGCTTTTTAATAGTTAATTACTACTTTTTAATAGTAAAACTAATAACTAAAGGACTTTAGTAAAATTATTAAGCTTAAGAACTTAAAACTATTTAAAAGAACTTTAAGAATACTTTAAAGATTCTTTATATAGCTTTAAGTTTATTATTACTTTTTTTTAAATAAAATATTTAAAGCTTATTAAAAGGTTTTATATACTAAAAAATACTTTATAAAAGTAGTATTTATATAGTTTAAACTTATTATAAAAGATTACTTTAATAACTTTTATTAAAACTAAAAAAAAAAAACTTAGTAAATCTTTAAAAATTATAAAAAATTTAAAAAAAAAACTTAAAAAAGTATTTAAAATAGTAAATAAAGTATAAGCTATTATTTACTATTTTAATAACTTTTACTAAAAAGGATTAGTATTAAACTATATAGTATAATTCTATTAGTTAGTATTATAACTAAATTAAAACAATAAGTTACTAATATTAGCCTTCTTTAAAGAACTTAAAGAAGAAGTAAAAGATAAACTATATAAAGAAAATATACTAAAAACTTTATTAAATTATATTACTATAGTAGTAAGAATTAATAATAAATAATATTAATAATACTTATAAAAGAAAAAAAAAGGAACTTAAAAAATAACTTTTAAGAAAAAAAGCTTTTATTAAATAAACTAAAAGAAATAATATAAAAAACTAATTATATATATTTATACTATAAACCT